>CM021104.1:623491719-623723215 GCA_007115665.2 Sequoiadendron giganteum
GAACTATCATCCCCAAGAAATATCCTTGTTCCTTTCACTTCTTCTAAATAACTAAACAAGATTTTGTTTTAAGTTAGATGTTAGCTATCTCGTGAATCAATATACCATGTATTATTGTAATTTCCTTGATAATCTAAATATATTATTAATTTAGTATGATCACCCTCATCTTGAGAAAAAAATGATTTATTTTTTTTGATAAAATTTTCATTTCCCTCCTACATGTGATGTCTTAGAACATTGATCACTTTTATGTCCTTCTTGCCAATTATAACATGTGATATCATTTTCTCTTTTAGAAACTGGGTTTGTGATTTCTCTATTCATTTTTTTACTTTTGAAAACTATGTCTCTATTGATTATCCATTGGTTTATTCCATCGCCTTTAGTTACTTCTTTGTTGATTCCCTTGATTTTGTCTTTGATTTTGATATGATTTATTTTGATTCTTATATTTTCCTTCAACTATAAATACTTGGGAAATTTGTCTAGACTCACTTGTAAAATTTCTAATCCTATCATCTTCATTAAGAAAATCTCCATGCACTTATTCTAGTTTGATATTCTCAAAATTTTTAGTTATTGCTAATGTTTGATTGAAATTATGGTACTCATCTAGAAGATGTTCAATTTAAAATATACAATTTGAAAGTCTTCATATTCCACCTTCATTATTACAAGTTGATTTATCAATAAAATCAATTTTTAAAGATGATCATTCATGCTATCCCCTTCCTTCATTTTCAAATGAGTTAAGTTCCTTCTAATGTCCATCACTTTTATTTATTTTTGTTCTCTCTTACATTGTTTTTAAAGTTTCCCATATTTTCTTTGTCATTTTCATATCTTGCACATGAGGCCTAATCTCTAGATTAATTTTCCATAAAATGGTAGCCTAAGCATTCATGTCTATTTTATCTCATTTTTCATGCTTAATTTCATGTGTAGGTTTGTCTTCTATTGTGAGCTCCCATAAAAATTTCATTTTTAGAATTAATTTCATGTCATATTTCTAGTTTACATAGTTAGATCCATCTATTTTTCACTAACCACAATATAAGAGATTTTAGATGAAGCCATAGTAGGAATGAAAATAAAATCCCCAAGAACATAAAAACAGAATCTTAAAAAGAAATCCCCTACCAACATTCACAATGGAACTTTGTATTATTGTTCCTTGGCATTGACCTTCTTATGAACCAAACAAACAAAACTTTGTAAAAATTTATGACCAATAATATAAAAGAGAGTTTCATCAAACTCTTCACTTCAACACCTTTCTAAAAAAATATGGGATGGCTAATTATTTCTTGTTTAGAAAAATAGATAAAAAATTCTTTACACCATTCCTCAAGCCAATTCCCGCTTTTTTAATGAATTTGACTTGAGAATATTTTTCAAGCTATGTGACAATACCGATTTTCAAATAATAAAGAATGTATGGAATAAAAAGTTCACATCACTTATGTGATGTATTTCAACTTGTGTGTAATGAATCATTTGTGACAAATGATCTTAATCAATACTCTAATAGCTATTTTTTTTAACTACTTTATCTGCTTGTTTGTCCCAAACATATCTTCATCACAACTCTAATAACTTCATTTTATAACTACTCTAGTTATTTTTCTATGCCAAAAATTATCTTCATAACAAACTCTAATAGATAAATTTGTAAACTACTTTAGCTGTGACTTTCTTTAGCTGTTTGTAGTAGGTCACATGGAGGAATAATGATATAAATAAACAAAAAATATGACTATATTTTTCATTTGATGGATCTTAATGAACATAAAAACTTCCTAAATCAATAACTCCCTCTTTCTTTGATTCCATAGAAAATATTTTGTTGCATTCACATTCATGATAGATACTTTTTTAGTAATGACAGGACTTCACCAAATAATAGCAAATCTGATCCACTCTTGCAACACAACTGTTACAACTTGAGGTACCCATACAAATCATTCATATACCTCTATAGCATTGTAAATTGTCACCCTTGATAATTTCACACCATGTTTTTCTCCCCTCTAAGTGATTGGACCTAATTCTACACCTAATTTCCTAAATTATGCATACCATGGCCCATTTTAACACTTATCAAGAAATTAAATGTGCAAGACCCAAATATACACTTAATTTTTTGATCCTAGCATGTTGGATCCAAAAAATTGAGAGATATAGACTAGGAAATCCTTGATCCCTTGTCCCCTTAATGTGGCCCAAAAATTCAAAGTGTTGGTATTAGTAATTTAATATTTGAAATTTAAATTTTGATTGTCAGCCATCAAGATTTAATTTTCAAGAAACTAGAGCAATTTCATATCAATACCTAGCCATTGCATCATTTGAAAACTAACAAGTGACAAGAAGCAAGAATTAAAAATCAAGAGAATTATCATTAAATTATTATCAAGTCAAGAGTAGTCAAGAGCACAATTTAAAGATTCATTGCAACATTTTCATCATCAAAGCATCATGTCAAGTTTTATGTGATTTTTTTCATGTTTATGGATGTATTTTATTTTTGAGGACTAACACTTGCAGGTCTTCAAATAAATCCAATCCAATTTTAAATCAAGCCTTAAGGAGATGTGCATGAATTCAATCCTTCAAGGAAATAAAATTTGGGTGGTGAGTTACAATTCATTGTTGATTCATCATTCATTTCTCATTTTAACCTCTATCCCTTAAAAGTATAAACTCTATTTAATCAATTTTTCCAATTTGGAGGTGAAAACACAAACACGAGGTTTGATCAAGGAAAGCCCCTAGATGGAACAACCCTTCATCTCATTTTGGATGTGTAGCTATAGATATAAAGAGGATTGAAGGAATATTTTAAGAAAATTCACTCATTCATGCATTCAAACCCTACAACTTGACAAGATCTAGAAACTACAATATCTCATCAATAGAAGAAGATCTGACAAAGGGATCTAGAATTGATAAGCTACAAACTAGGTACCTGATGATTGTAAAATTAGATTCGATTTTAAAACACCTAGACTAGGCTGTTATTGTACCCTAGTCCACCCAAAATCATCCAAGATTTAAACTACATGTACATACATATCTTCTCTTTCTAGTTCCAATCCTTAAATTTAATTTTCAATTTCCAATTTTTCTATATTTACATCAGAATAGTGCATTTTCATAGTTAGCTAGCCATATCATTACATTTTATATTCAAATATATTCCAAAGCATTATAATTTAGATCATAGGGTTGACCAACTCACCTTTAGGTTGCAAGTGAATCTCATATACTATTTTATCTCAAATTTAAATGATAAGGCCCCATGGAAAAGAACATGAAATCTTAAGGTGAAGTCTTAGGTTTTCTCTTTTCCACTTTATCATTTTGGTGAACCTAAAAAATTAACATTATAGACCTTCTAAAATCTGAAATATATCATTCTAGATATAAGATTAGAATTGCATTATTCTTTTAGTCATCCATTATTATTACATCAAAAAAATAAAAAATAAAATAAAAAGCTACATATCATATTGCATTATAGATTGCATTAGCATTAGTTTTAGTCATCATATGCCAAACCTTTCATCTTAAATTGCATTTAAAAATTTTCATTAGTCCATTTTTAGATCTAAAATAAACTTTGAAAGTGTGCATTGCATTCATTTAGACATTTTTACATTTAGACAAAAGGTGAGAAAGTGGTTGATTTCATTACAAAAAAGACTTCAAGATCTTAATTTTCAGAAATTGCAGTTTAGAATTGTTGGTTTGAATTAAATTTTTGTACCTAGTAATTCATCTCACTAGGTAATTAGGGGACTTATTCACATGATTAAGTTTACTTAGGATATAATATTCCTTCTAGAAGTCTTAGTTGGATTTTCTAGAACTTATCTTATCTAGCTTTATGCATCATTTCTTAGGTAGTTAGTTTGTTAGTCCTCTCATGTCATATGATTAAGACACATGTCACAATCATGTTCAATCCTATTCCTCACCTTTCCTATATAAGGAAAGTCATTGTACACATATGTAACATACTTGAAACCTCATCATATTTTGGATAGGTCTTAATATCAAGCAAGATCATATTCTTGCATACCCTCTTATAGAAGGTTTTCATTGTTTTTGCAGGTGGTCTTGGGTGTTGAGCTAATATTTAGCTCTTACATGGTATCAGAGCCAAGCCTTGCAAAAACCTTCTCATATTTGAGGGTTGACCTATTTCTAGTGAGAGATCTTGGTTATTTTTAGTAAGGTTGAGTATGCTCTTCTCTTGCATCATATGATGACTTGGAGAATTAGAAAAACTTGAAAGAAATACCAGATTTGGGGCTTTAATTTGAGGTTTTTTTATTGTAGTTTAATTTTTGTGCATGTTGGAGGTAATCTTAAATCACCATTGAGTTCAAGGTGTTTGAGAACGTAAGGATTGACTTTGATTTTGGGTGATTATCATAAATTTGATGGCCAAATGACTGTCATAATGGACTATGTTTAATTTGATGGTTAAAAATACATCATACCAACACTCAAACCTATCTGCCAACTTCTGGACACATGGGGACCACCCACCAACCCTTAGGGGGCTTAATTTTGTCCCCTCGTGTCTTAATTGGGTAGTTTTCTTAAAATTTTCATAAATTTTGACTCGAGTATTAGATTTTCAAAAACAAGATATTGTTGGAAAGCTAGCTCCATGAAATTTATAGTGGTGTAAGAATCATTATCAAATTTTATTCCTATAATATTTTATTTCTTTCTGAAGTCAGATCTCTCATTTGGACCTTTGAGCTCATACCTTTCTACCAGTCTCTTCGATTTTGGTGATTCAAGTTGTATTTGGCAGGTATTCAAGAGATATTTTATTTAGTTCATGTAATTTTTCAGATTCAGCCCCAAGTGTGATATATTCAATTTTTTTCATATTTTCTTTTTGGTTCATAACTTGGACATCCTATCTTCTATAAAAGTTTTGTTTGTGGGGGGGATTCATTTTCAGTTGTATTTTCATATTTGGGAGTTTCTAATTGTTGTTGAAGGTTAATGTATTTGTAATTGTGGAGATCTATCATAGTTCATTATGGGGTTTTCATTTCATCCTTCTCTTACTATGTTGGAAAAGGGAAACTATAAAAATTGGATAAATTGCATCATAAACCATCTCCAATCAATTAAATTGTTGCCACATTTGTATGGTTTTGTTCCCCCTCCAAATAAATGTATACAATTTTTTTCCTAGAGTTGTAGAAGGTATGATGTCTTAGAGATTATTGTAATGCATGTTGATGATGAAATTTTGAAAGTTATTGATCATTTTGATTGTCCACATACTCTTTGGAGTAAAATTTGGGAGATATATGGAGATCCTGTTACACTACCATTCCCAAATAATCATGTTTTAGAATTTCACGCGCCTCTTAATTATTCAAATGGGATACCCTATAATCATAATACTATGTAGAAGTTTATAGAATTGGAATGCTTTGAATCTTCAGGTGAGGATCACAAGGATTATTTACTTGCTCCTTATTCTCCATCAGAGGCAATTGTTGTACCTTCATCTTTAGTGATTCCTGGTGTAGAGTCATTGGTTGAGGCTTCCGTCATTCATGTTCAATAGTACCATTCACCTTGCATTGATGATTCATTGAGAACTTCCAATGATTCATTGCAACAAGTATCTCATTACATTCCTGATTAGGATTCCTATTTATCAAACATTGCATCCTTGTTTGTGGAGAGACATTTTAGATTTGGAGGAAATATTTGAGGGGTTATCTCTCCTCTTTGATGAAAACTATTGTACAAATATTATCAAACCATCTTTGTCTTTGGATCTTGTTCAACATCAGTTTTCACATAGTCCTAATTTGCCACCTTCTTCTTTGATTGGGAATATATTTGATTTGATAGTGCCATCTTCATCTTTAGTGGACAAGAAGACACATGAGAAGTTTTCAGAGAAATTTTCCTCATACATATCCATGCTTCCTTTCATCAATTCATATCCAGAATGAGAAGAATTCTTGAATTTTTACTTGGTTTTGTTTCTTCCAAAAGGGAGATAAGTTGTTTGTTAACATTGGATCATGTTTTGTCTTTAGGAACTTACCATTTTTGTAGGTGATTACACATTTTTGGGGGATACATAGTCTCTCTCTTTCCTTGTTATGGGGGTATTGATTGTAATGTATATATGTGAAAGATGGTGTACTTGGGGGTATCATGGAGTCCTCTATCCTCCCTCACATGATTGTTTCTTTTCTTTCTTTTGGAGAGGAGTTTTTTTCCCACTAGGTTTTCCCCTTTTCTTCATTTGTGAGAGATTTTTTTTTCATTTTTACATGGGTACCTAACATGGCCTAGTAGCTAGGACCCATCTTTGCATCATTTGCATAATAATATTATTACTAAGTTGCACTTAAGGAGGGGGGGTGTTGGCGTGAATTAAAGTCTTGTACCTAGTAATTTATCTCACTTGGTAATTAGGGGACTTATTCACATGATTAAGTTTACTTAGGATATAAGATTCCTTCTAGAAGTCTTAGTTGGTTTTTCTAGAACTTATCTTATCTAGCTTTATGCATCATTTTATTTCATAGGATTAAGACACATGTCACAATCATGTTCAATCCTATTCGTCACCTTGTCTATATAAGGAAGGTCATTGTACACATATGCAACATAATTTATACCTCATCATCTTTTTGATAGGTATTAATATCAAGCAAGCTCCTATTCTTGCATACTCTCTTGTAGAAGGTTTTCATTGTTTTTGTAGGTGGTCTTGGGTGTTGAGCTAATATTTATCTCTTACAATAAATGGTAAATCATTTTACTTTAGATCTAGAAATTGTATTTAGAATTGTAGTTTCCTATTTCAACATTCTAAATTGCTTGCATATTTGCATTGTGCATTGCATAGCCATAAAACAGTGAAATTCTAGAAAATCAATCATTGTTAGACTTGAATCTTCTCATAGTAGAAAATTTAAACCATAATTTAGATGCTGAAAATTTAAATTCAATCAAAAAAATTCTAGACTAGGGAGTCCTTATGCCCTTTTCTAGCTAAATTTGGCTCAAATTTTTGTCATATATCTATTATTATGTTGTTTAAGTGTTTTTTATTTCTCATTTTTGATCTTGTGTGTTTTTCTATGACTATTTTACATTTTAGTGTTCATAGTGGGCACACCTTAGTGTTTTGAAACTCATATGAGGTTTACGACCTGTTTTCCTATTACCAATACTCCAATGGGACATAGTTGTAGAATTATGGCATATCACACTATTGTTACATTTGTTGTGGATATAAAGTCCTCCAACTCTTTCACATAAGGTATTGTCAATTCCCACCCAATTTTGGATTCCATTCCTAATCCCACAATACCCGTGATAACTTCACAATCAAGCACCTCTATGGACATTGAGACTATTGTTGCCCATGTGCCCGATGAGAAATTGAAACAATTAGACAAATATTTAGAAGGATTACAAGACTACTTAAGCATTGAATATTTAGTAGGACAAACTAAGCCTATAATGGATAACCTTAGGAAGTTAATCAATGATGCCTAAGGAATAAAGGTTTTGTGCAGTCTAGCTCACATAGTAGATGCTAACATCCTTGTGATAGCTAGTTACACTCAAGAATTAGGTTACACTCAAAACCAAGGAGGAATTTTTTTTCCCTCCTCATAACTATACCTTTTATTATTACATTTGCATTGCCAACTATAGCTTCAAATTTACAACACACTAATGGCATAACTCCAAGATTAGGGCTTCCTAATGTGAATCCTTATAGTTTTGTGACATTACAAGCAACAACTTGATATTCGCCACCTCTCAAAAATGTGCACTGTAGTGAAGAAAAATATATCCCTTTTATATTTTCACACTTAATTTAGGAATTAATATTAAAATGAACTTAATTATTCCTTAAGTTAGTGTTGTAATATAGGTATTTTACATATTCACATTAAATTTAGGGCCCTATTAATTAAAATGGACTTAATTATGGTTTAATTTTAGTGTTGTAGGGTGTACCTCTTTACAATTTCACACTTATTTATGGCTCCCTTAATTAATTGAGCTTAATTTTCCTTAATTTGTCCCTTTAATTCAAATCCAAGCCTAATTTATCATATTTTATGAAGAGGAAACCTGACATTCATTAATTCCTTAACATAACACTTCTCATTGAGCAATGTGTTTCCTAGGTAGGTGACCTAGGACCCATTCTCCCATGGGTGAATGGGTCCTCCTTTAGACCTAGGACCTAAATTTAATTTTTTTTTTAGCAGTTTTTTAACAATTTCAAATCTATATTTAGTGTCTTATGTTATTTGAATTTCAGAAAATTAATGTTACATACCTATAAATATAAGGTCATTTCACTATGTTTCACCTAATATTTAAAGAGAGCCACCTAGAATTTTAAAGTGAGCATTATTGGAGCTTTTCAAGAGAATTTTCAAGGAATTCAAAGGCAAATTTATTGAAGATTTATTGTAGCAATGAAGATCCAATTATCATATCAAAGTATTCTTGCATCAAGAATATTATTGGAGCTAATATGGTGATTTTGAGTTCATGATCCATTCAAACATTCAAAGCATTGTTTTAAATCAAGTTTCAAGGTTCAAGATCCACATCCATTGAATCCATTTCATGCAAGTTGTAGATCTACATTCCAAGGTTCATCCAAGGGTATGGTGAGTTGTGACATTGAGTTGTTCATTCATCATTCATTTCATGCTATTTTGTTTCATTTCAAGGTGTAATTACCAAAATGGGGTTTGACCAAGGAAAACCCCCCATTCACCAAAAACAAAACATTTTTCCCTCTTAATTTTTGTTTATAGATTTAGGTGGAAGAAATCTTGAAGATCTCTTGAAGAGAAAAATTGAAGATGTCAAAGTTGCAAAAGTTTTCATCTCATGGAAACTCACTTACATAATTTATTTTTGGCTTTTTGACCCTGAAACTTGGGAAAATTGAGAGATTCAAATCTATAACAAAGGCTCCGAAAAGTTACAGAATAACCCTAAGTCAAGACCCATTCGCCCCGTGGCGAATGAGTCACATATCAACTTTAGAAAAATACTTTTGGTGACTGGTACACATCATCTTACCCTTCTCTAATCCATGATTTGATTTCTGGTTCTGCTTATTTTGAGTTTAGTCTTCAAGATCCAAGTTGTAGATTGCATTTTGGGTTTGATTTGATATTTTTAATCTTTCTCCCCAAAGTGTTGTTTAATCAGGACCCCTATCCTAACAAAAAAAGGGAAATTGCAAGATTCCTCAAATAATTCTCACCTAAGGGTTGAATGAAATAGAATAATAGGTAGGTTCATTCACCCTATTTTTTCCTTTCTATTTATAGTAAGTTTGGTGAAACATTCCAAATTTAGTATAAAACCCTATGTGTTTGAACCCTAACCCTATTTTTCTATTTTTCTATGTTTTATTTTTTCAAAACCCTAAGCTAGGACCTATTCACCCGTAGGCAAATGAATCCCTGATTAGGGTAATTTCTTGAATTTTTGGGCATTAAAACATCTGTTTCTACATTCGACTTTGTTGTTTTTAGTTTTTTGTTTCAATTTGCATAATTTTTGTTACTTGGAATTGATCACATTAAGCTTCATTTGATAAATTTAGTGCATTGTGTGAATTCAAAATTGCATTTCCAAGACATCATTTTCAGGTTTTTACATAACATAATCATAAAATTATCTTGTTTGAAATATGAAAATTGAATTTACATATTTGCATTGCACTTTACATTCTAGGTTACTTCATTGCATTTCACCTTCTTTCCATTTTGGGTATACATTGAGCTTGTGAAACTTGTATTAGCTTCACAACTTGGTTTCCTATTAGCAATACTATTGTGAGATTTAGTTTGAGACTCATGTCATTCCACAATACACCATTCACGATGGATATTGGGTTCTCCAACTCTTTCACTAATAGTGTTTATAATCAACCCTTTATGGATCATAGTCTTCATACCTCATTTCCAATGACTTTCCTACCTAAAAACAATGTGCACGATGTTGAAACAATGGTTTCTAATGTACCACAAGAAAACATAATAAGGATAGATGAATAAACAGAAAAATTGCAAAACTTTGTGATTTCTGAAAAACATTGCTAGTAGTGCCATTCTTGCTTTAGATAATGTGAGGACAATTCTTGAAAATGAACATGGAATAGAGATTGTGTGAAGCCTAGCCCATATTGTTCATAAGAACATCCCTACCATGACTAGTTATGCTCAAGATTTTGGGTATACTAAAAGCTAAGGTGGAAATTCAATTCCTCTTTCCACAACCCTTACCTCTATTCCTACATACACTAGTACTCATGTTACCACAACCATCCAACCTACTAGAAATGTAAACACTTCCTCAAGTATTTTCACTAGGAATCCTTCTAGCTTTGTGAATTCAAATCTCATATATTCAAAACTCATATCTCCTCATCCATCCCCCTCACAAATCTACAATTCACTTGCCCTTTGTATACATACACAACTCCACCCTATTCACCTCCATCTCACAATACCAATAATGATCCAATCCTCAACACACTTTTACGAAATATGTAATCCCTCCAATAAAAAATTGCCACCCTAAATCAAAACAACAATAGCCAACCTTCACAATACATCAAAACTAATATGTTATCCTTGGGGATATTGAGAACACAAATGACACAAGTTATAGAGGTGCCTAGGTTTGATAAATATGGTGGGAAAGGAGATCCTGTTAGCCATGTTTCCTCTTACACAACCTTATGTAGTGACTTAATTTTTGAAGATAAACTCTTGGCTAAGATATTCCCTTGATCCTTGAAAGATGTTTCTTTAGAGTGGTTTTTCTCCCTATTGAATAATTCAATTGGTTCATTCAATGAACTTATTGATTCTTTTTACAACCACTTCCAAATTCACATGGGTCCTAAGATGACCTTAGTTGATTTGATGATGAAAAGGTCACTGATTTCATAACACAATACCAAATGCTTTATTTGTAAATAAACATTAATATTCTTGATGTCGACCTCTAAAGAATGTTTAATTCCAATTTACAAGATAAAATCCAAACTAATCTTGAGATAGTAAGGTTTCCTTTATTTACATAGCTGTGTACAACCCTTCATGATTATCAAAATTTGGTTAGCAGTTATGAAGTGAAAACTCCCTCTAACCATTATGAAAAATATGAATCCACACCTCAAACCAACTACCAACTTGTCAAGAAACAAAATAAGGGATTCATACAAATTAACCCTCCTCAATCCAATAAAAATGTTAACACCCAGGTGGTTGTTATAAAGATGACAAAACAATATGCCTTTGTGGATAGAAATAGATAGTTTACACCCTTACTTGATACCTTTCATAATATCATGTTATAGCTCTTAGAAAATAATTTTATTTCCTTACCTCCTATTAGAGCTTCTGATCCTACTAAGCTTTTAACTTCAAACTATAGACCAAATGCTTATTTATATTTTCATCGACAAAATGGACATGATACAGAACATTATAAGCATCTTAAACATCTTGTGCAAGACCTCATGATTCTAATCGTATTCGAATTGGAGGCATTAATGATGAAGGTAATAAGTGTATAGCCCCTCCTAATCAAACATTTCAAATATTTACCAATCCTATGCCTAATCATAATATATCCTTTGCCAAATCTAGTGAAACAAAGAGTGATGTGAGGAATATGGACACAAATGATGAAAATATGATAGACAATGAGAATAATATTATGGATGGTTTGGTTAGATTTATTGATGCTAAACCTCATAAGGGCCTAACTAAGATGTTGCTTGATATTACTTTCTCACAACAAGACATACTCAAAAATGCACTAGATGGTCCTCTTTACATTGGAAGAATCAATGAAAAGCCTACTAATGAGATATTAATTGATCTTGTCTATGTAGAGAACATGATCACTGAAGAATTCTTATTTTTGAATGAGCTTTATCAAGATACATATGAAAACTGAAAGCATGGATCAAAAAGCATACTGGTTTTTCTTGCCCTATGATTGGTTCGATAAATCTCCCTCTAAAGGTTGGACCAAAAGAATTAAATATTTCATTCACCATCATCCCATTGTCAAACCAATTTCGTGTGAAGTTAGGCTATCCATGACTTTGATCCATGAATGTCATCCCGTTAGTTGTGCATAAATGTTTAAAGTTTCCCTTTGGAAATGAAATATGTATTGTGTATCATAGTGGCTTTAATCTTGTGTCTTCCCATAGGAACTTTTCATTGGATTTCTTTTGGCCAAGCCTATTGAACCTATTAGACCCCATGAAGACTTCCTTTTCAAATCCTATCAAAATTTTAAGGAAAATAACATAGAAAAATTATCCCTTAGCAATATTCCTTAACCCATGATTGAACCAAAATCCCTTCCAAGTATTCAAGACCAACCTATGACAAATCCTTTACCTATTTCCTATAAGAGACCAGGAGATAATCAAACAAATCCCATTATGCCTCCTAGAGTCAAACAATTTTACAAAACTAAAGAGAAATTGGTTGAACAACCTCCCATGGATCTTTCTATTCCTCCCTTAAAAGAAGAAAATAAACCTACGGTTGATAAACTCACTCCTACACAATCACAACTTATAAACCGAATGAAAATAAATGAAAATGCTAGAGAGCATAGGTGTAGATGTCATGCTATTGCTCATTTGTTACAAGAAAAAGAAGAAAATAACAACATAGAAAACAAAAATCAAAACTTGTCTAAAGAAGTGCATGATACCTCTCCACCCTAGTCGCAACATGAACAAACTTATATGGATATTATCATTAGACCTCCCATTGTGATTAACTTGGATGATGATAATGAAATTGCAAAGATTGATGAAAAATTGCATAATGATTTGAATTCATTGTTTTCATCTTCTATGAGCTTAAATGATGATCCTCCTAATAAGAGTGTTGAACTTGGTGCTTGTCCTAGTTTGACACTTGATGTTTTCCCTTTGCCTAGTTGCCCCCCTTTCACATATATTGATCACTATTGGGATGCAAATGACCTACTATAGGTAGAATCAGATGTGCCTTACTAGTCTTGTATTTCTTTTTTTTTCATGTTCTTTGTGTGATTGCATGTGCATAATGTGATCCCCAATATTGTTCCAGTTTTATGTATCTCTCTTTATGTGCATTCCTCTATTTGTATCTACATTATTCTATATTTTATAAACATTTATCTTTTTTGTCTTGTGTTTTCCTTTTGGGGATGATCCAAGGTATCGATACATTTTGATCTCTTTCTATTCTATGAGTATTTTGGGAATGATGATGTTTTCAAGCTCTATAATCACATTGTAGCAAAGATATACTGACCCCAAATCTATGGATCCCTTATGTGTTTTGAGATTTCATTTTATGGGAAACCCCTTCCCCTCTTTTTCATGACATAAATTCATTTGGGAACATATGAATTGGCATAAATCTTTCTAAATAAGCTCTCATTCCTTCTTTATTGGTTAACATTGATTATTTGCTACTTTAAAGAAATTTCTGCTAGTAATGGTGCTAGAAATTTCTTTATAGTGGGGGCATACATTGGAATTCCTCATGTTTCATTGTGTGATTTTATTTCTTCTTGTGATGCATCTTTTTCTTGGTGGTGTTATTTGGTTTTATTTATTTCAAGAACATGATATCTCTTAGCATATGAATTTCCTCTTAGTGGTGATGTTACGCATTGCATTCCATAAGATTATAAATATTTTACCCTCGACTTTTCCTCTCTTGGAGACATTAGGAATGATGTTTCCTAATAAGAGACCTTACATGAACTAAGAAAAATCCCTTTGAACAAACTTTTACTTGCATTGTTGTTCATAAGTGTTAAGCATAATACATCTTGCTAGCCTTGTGAAGCTTGAACCCTTTTCAAGGCCACCAAGCATAACACACTTTGCTTACCAGTAGAGCCTTGCCTTGTTCATAGGTGCTTACCATAACATAGCTTGTTAGGACTTATGAAGCCCAACGTTTTGTAGTGCCCTATCAGAGTTATTAGAGAGATAGATTTGGTATGGTTAGTACAATGAGAGCCTATAGACCTAGTGTGAATTTCTCACTGAGCCATCCCTTAGGGGTTCACCTAGTTGACAAATTGAGGTTCCATTAGCCCAGAGTGAGCACACCTTATTTGCATAATGGACATCGATTTCCACTTGTGAATGTCTTTGGAAAAACATTTGAGGTGTGTTCCACATTGCTTTGGACAACTAAGGCTTGATCCACATTCTTTGTTCCCACCTTTTCTTTCTAGTCTTTGATTTTGTATGCTTCAGTAATCTTGTTGTTGCTGCATACATATGTTTTGAATGTCTACTTTAGTGTAATTTTTCGCTGGCGCTCATCCTCTCAGTAAAATGGGGGCTAAATGTAGAGTAGAAAAATGTACCCCTTTTACATTTTCATACTTAATTTAGGAATTAATATTAAAATGAACTTAATTATGCCTAAATTTAGTGTTTTAATATGTATTTTACATATTCACATTAAGTTTAGGGCCCTATTAATTAAAATGGACTCAATTATGCCTTATTTTTAGTGTTTTAGAGTGTACATCTTTACACTTTCACACTTATTCAGGTCTCCCTTAATTAATTGAGCTTAGTTTTCCTTAATTGGCCCCTTTAATTCAAATCCAAACCTAATTTATCACTTTTTACGAAGAGGAAACCCGACATTCACTGAATCCTTAACATAACACTTCTCATGTGTTGAGATGGGTGGTGATAGGGTCAATATCGAGCTCAAAAATTGTGACGAATTTCACAAGGACCCTATTGTGTGACACATATGCATGGAGGAGGGGTTAACCCCTCTATTAAAAATTCTAGTGGGTCATGACAAAAAGATGGTGCAATTTGTTGGCTCCTAAAGGGATTGAAGAGTTACTATGGGAGGTATTTTGTTTGATGTTAATGCAGAGGTGGTAGAAAAGGTGATAGGCCTTTCCTGCAATGGCAAAAAGTAAAAGAAGCACACCAAAACTCAAGACCTTGAGAGCCTCAATGCCTTCTTCAGGGAAAATGAGAAGTTGATCAAGAAGCAGTCAGGCTTTGACAGAGAGGTGCTTCCTAAATCATGGGATAAGGTGTCTTTAGCTCTCATGAAATACACAACTTTAGAGGGAAGATTTAAGGTTTTTTACTTTTATCATCTATCATTACTCAACCACATTAGGCACAAAATCCTCCTAAGCTTTCCTTTTTTTGTTGATCTCCCTTGAAATTTTGATAAAGGAATCCCTTGAAGTTGCTGCTCAAAACCCTAACTAATCACCTCCCTTGCCTCTTCACCAAGGCCTCATTCTTTGGCTCTACCATTTCCATTTAGCCATATGCCCCCCAAAACCCATCTCTGTTGTTCATGTGGAATATTTGGATCCACCCAACCTATCCCCTAAGAAACCATGCTCCACTTCTATTGGTCCCAAGAGGAAAACCCCTCGATGGATAGTGAACCCCAAGAGGTGCCTAAATAAAAACCCCCCAAAAACAAAGGGGGGTCGGATTGGCCCATTCCAAGGCTCTAACTAGACTGTGCAAGCTAAATAATACCCCCACCAAGTTAAAAAATAGACCAATGACAAAAATGAAGGTTAAAAAAGACACTACATGCTGATGAGGGCTAGTTATGTCCCATTTTATGTCACATTTTAGCCTATTTAATATGCCTTCATACCCATTCCCACATTCCATTTATGTTCCATATCATACCATTTTACCATTTTATGTTGCATACAATTAAATATATATATATATAAGCAGTATTTAATAATATAGTTTTGGATAAAATATGGAAATTAATTATTGATTGTATTTACTAATAAGCATTATGATTTCAATCCTTGGAAAATATATCTTGCAACATGCAAATTTCCTATCATTAGCATACAAACTTCTTGTCACGTTCTTCACAGGAACCTACTATCACCTACACAACAAAAAATAATTTCAGCAATTAATTTTATTTTAAATAATATTTATTGTGCTACTCATATGGCACAAAATACCATATATTATTTGATGTTGTAACTAATAAAATTATGATGAACATAGGCAAAACAAATAGCTACTTTTATGGCACAACAAAAATTTATTTTTATGACACAATAAACTCCCATTTTATGGCTGGTTTTATTCCAACCCACAAGCCATAAATAGTGCCATAAAAGACAATAAGGGAATAGGAGAAAATACAACAAAATAGGTTGGAAAAAAAATATAATAGGTGGTGTGGAAAATAATATGCATAATATTAGAAAAATAATGCAACAAATCCACACGCAGAAATAAGAGGAAGAGCGTGAATAGTAAAACAACTTGTAATGTGTTTCATGCCTTATAAGGCAATGTAATAGATATAAAGGGGGTGAATAAGCATGTTGTAAAGGGAATATTGTATGAATATTATTGTATGATTTCTAATAAAATAAAATGATTCTTCTAATCACAACAGTGTAGAAAATCTCTCGTCCCATATCACCTACAAACCACGGAGCAAGGGCCCACTCCCTAGTGAATCACGGTGACATTTATTTATTTTTACTATTAATACTTGTGTATTATTTATTTTCCATTTGATTTAGTTTCAATAGCTTTCAAACTTTAATAGTAGTGTGATTTAAATTGCATCATCTTTATTATAGTTCAATTTGATAGAAGATTTTGTGATTTAATTTTTGAATGTAATATTTCATTAAAGTTTAATTTCAATATTATTAATATGGTGTGGAAGAGATTAAAGTGTGTTTTAATTTCTGTTGCAAATTGTTGTTGTTACTATCATAGATTCTTGTTGTTACTATCACAAATTGATGTTGTTTTAATAACAATTCATGTCATAGTTCCTAGCGAGTTCTTGTTGGAAAGGTAGAATAGAAAAGTTAAACCAAATTTTCATTTAGGAAATTTATGTGTGCTCTAGTTGTATTCATCCCCACTTAATTTGATTCTTTCCTCCCTTAGGTATACTTTCGCAACACTTCTCACAAGCTTCTGATCCTTGGATTGACACTTAGACCAAGCTAAAATATTTCTTATTCTTTACCCTAGTTTTGGCCTATCATTTTGGCGTCGTTATCGAGGAGAGGTGTTAAAGGCTAGAAAACCCAGTGAGTTAAGTTAGGACCAATGCATTAGGGTGAAATCTCATGCAACTTCTAGCCTTTCCAGGTGATTAGTCCTAATTTTCATTGTTTAAATCATATAAATGCATTGTTAGAATTTGTAAGTGAATTTTAGAAATTAAAACCATTTATATATTCACATCATTTGTTGTGAGTGAATTGATAGGAAGGAAGTAAGTTTGAAGAAAAAACATAAAAATAATAAAAAATTTCATTTTCAAGGGAATTCAAACACATCACTTTTCAAGGAAGAATGCTACTCCTTGACCCCATAGGGGGCTATCACCCCCAAACCCCTGCTTTCAAATTTAAAAAACAAAAGAAGAAATGGGTGGGGGAATCACATTGACACAAAGTGATGGTTTTATACCTCCTCTACCTAATGAATGCAACTTATATAATCTTGATCTTCCCATACAATTGTCACAAACATCTTCAAATGTTATTTCCATAGTTGAGAAAGAGAAAATAATTGATGAATTTTTAGGACAATGGAATTTTGAAAATGATGATTTGACCATTTGTTGTTTAGATTGTTGCAAGGGAGAAGATAAGTGCACATGCCAAGTTGTTCAAGAGGATATGGTGAAGGATATCCAAGCTATGTGTGAGCCTCAACAAAATAAAGGTGAAAGTGAGAATTTCTTCTTTGTAACACAAGAACAACTGTACACAACAAATCAGGTAGATCATGGTATGCTAAATGATTTTAAAATGTCAAGTATAATTCTATTGAATCAAGAAAGCAATATGTTTCTTCACAAAATGCTTCCCTATCTAGTATGTGTGGTGAATGGAAACAATTACACTACTACCAAGAATGGCATAATGAATGCTCACAACAACTGAACCCATCCCATATAGTGTCATCTCCACCATATCCATCTTATATATTACCATCTTCACCATCTACTCTATATACCACACAACTTTTACCATTTCCATTATCCCATTCATATCACCCACCATCCACCCCAATATATCCACCAAGGGAAATTTCAATTCCTAATAAGTTACTATTATCTAATAAGGTGGTTCAATTTTCATATAATAATGATATTTCAGGGATCCATTTACATTTTGTGAATCTACTTGAAATTGGTAAATCGCAATTGCAATCTATAAATACAAATAAAGGATGTGATTTTGATTTAATTGGATTAGAAGAACAATATGATCAACTAAAATATAATCAATTTATTTCTTCTTATCTACTTAATGAACCACAAATCACACACATAAGGCAAAAATTCAATGTGATTTTAATTTTATGATAAATATGTGTGTTGAAATTAATCAGTCAATAAGAAATGGTGAACTATGTACCTGAATGATTCAAGAGTTGTGTGAGATACATAATGGAATACTACAAGATCTATTTCTAAATATTTTTATACTCAAAAATCTAGATCTTTGGATGCATATGGTAGAACTATGTATTCCTCACACACTTATTGATCTAGGTCCAATAATTGATTTTATGATTAAGATGAACTACAAGGGTTTGAATGCATTAATGACCACAAAAAACTTGTGAAAAATGGATGATCATTCATTAAATAAGGATCAAGGTATTATTACATATGCCACTTTCTTCTTTGGATTATCCTAATTCCCTCATGATTTTACAATGTGCAATAAGTTGGGGGGGAATCCATTGAATTTTGGAGATATTTGGGCTCAAAGTATTCTTAAATATGTCACTATCTTTATTCTTTCTTTGGATTATCTTAATGCTCTTATGCCTTTGTAGTATGAAGTTAAGTTGGGGGGGAATCCCTTGAATTTTGATGATTCTTGGTTGATTGCCAATAATCCCTTCATTGATTGTTTCTTTGGTGCTTCTAATAAAACCTCGTGTGTGAGATTTGAAAAATAAAGATATGCATTCTTGTGTTAATTGGCATTGATTATATGTCTACATAAGCATTCATTATAATAATATTCATCTATTTTATTATTTATTCATATTAATAACTCTAACTTTCATTTACAAAAATGACTTAACTACTTAATGGCGGAGTTATTAAATAGATGATATTGCATCACTATACTTGATATGCTTGGTCATGAGAATATGGTTTGTGGTGACTTGACACCTTTGCACCAATACCAATTGATGATGCTTCTCTCCATGAGCATCCAAAGACACACCTTGTTGGCCTTGCTAGCTATATGGAATGCCTCAAAGTTTCCTTTGTGCTTCACTATTGGAGATCACAAGATGATTTTTGGGTGGGGTGTTCAACATTCATGGACACAAGTTCTCTTTGATATCAACTTTGATGCCAAATGATGTGAAGGATAGTATGCAACTTGGTGTATGAGTAACAAAGATACTATGTTCTTCGCTAATTCTTCACAAGCCACAAATCCAAAGACCACTTGAAGAAAAAAACATAGAGCTTGAGAATATTGTATATCATCACACTCTAAGATGAGTATCCACCTACCTAAAGTTGTGTGGACACATTTGAAAATTTGAGAGACTACAATTGATCTTTCACTATGAAACCTTGTCTTTGGTAAGGAAGTTGTATTATTTTCACTCTATCTTTTTATATAGCTTTGGAAACAGTTATGGATATCCCTCATACATAAAAGGAAAGGACAACATAGCTTCATAATACATCAATGTGATTTATTTCAAGTTGGTCATCATAGAACAATATGACTTTCAAATATTGTAGTCATTGTAAGTAATTTCTTCAACCAAGTGAGTGGGCATGGATTCCAAATTTCTATAGTTTGATTTCCGATATGGTGGCATGAGCTAAATGGATCAAGATTTTAGCAAATGTGTTATACGAATATCCATGGTCCCTCTTGATGAAGGTATATTTCTTTCTATTGGTCATCATTTCCAATTCTACATGCAACTAGTTTCATCAGTAGCTTTCATTGAAGGGCTTCCAAAGTAATTCCATGTTTTGGATGGTATCAATTCCACATCCAAGGAGAGTATCATTTATTTGGTCATTATATACAGTTTATCAAGAAAAAAGTGAAAAAAGAGAGAAAAGAGAAAAAAGAGAAAAAAGAGAAAAAAGAGAAAAGAATGAAAAAATGAAAAAATGAAAAAAGAGAAAAGAATGAAAAAATGAAAAAATGAAAAAAGAGAAAAATAAAAAAGAAATAAATTCTAACAATGAAAACCTTTGGGAGTTGTTAGACAACTACAATTTGAAAACTAATTTCTAGAAAATTGTAGTTGAATAAAATTCTTAGTGGTGAAAATTGTTTCTACAGTGCCACTAAGTGGTAAGTGATTGAAAACTAGCTTGCCAGCAGTCACTTATCATTATCAAAATAAAATAAAATGAAAAAAGTGATTTTTTTTTTAAATGCAATAATTTGTGTTCTTTTTATGGGCAAATCCATTTGCAAGTATACTCTATTGCTTCAGTGGTTGTCTGAGTACCTCTTAGCACCTCCTGTTACTCACTTGTGTAAATATACTCTTATTTTTTGTGGTCCATTTGACTTCGATCACTTGTCACAAGAGTTACACTTTCAATTGATTTATTAGCAAAAATGAAGAGCGAATTCAGGATACCACTAGTATGCTCCCTAAATACTTCAGTTTGGTGGAGATATTTTATATGTGGTGTGGCTATAGTCCTTTTCATGATTTTTGCTTCCTTCCTTGTTGGGGATTCATAGTTACAGAGTTACATTGGCGACCAGGTCTTGGCCTTAATGGGCATGCGAGTTGGTAAAACAATCAATTTTATTTTTAATTATTTTATCTTTTACCTTTATTAATATTTCTTATTCTATTAATCATATCACACAACATTCCTACCCATCCTCTCCTTGTTTCCCGAGGACAGTCAACCCTTTAAGTTGGGGGGAGGTCCACCATATTTATCACCCATATTTTCACCTATTATCCTTCATTATTCCATCATAGTCATAGTGCCCATTATTTTTACTTTTCATAATTATTCATATTTTCTATAACTTCACCCATTTCCAATAGATCATAAATATGGAGATAGTATTTCGTGACACCTCTTATGTATATAATTCCCAATAAATAATGCTATGGAAAAATGCCAACACAAAAAAAAGAGAAAAAAATGATAAAAAGAAAAAACTAAAAGAAAAAATGATGAAAAAAAAAAAATCAAAAGAGGTATGATAAAAAGGAAATTGGAAAAAAAAAATCCATGACGATTGATATGCATGGGAGCTATATTACAATTGAATGGAACTTTGATTGTGAATAATCTATAATAGTAAAGGGGTGAAGAGGAAATCCAAAGTTACAATCCCAAGGCTACACCCTCTTAGAAATAATGATTGTACGAGGACGTGCAATATCTTAAGTTGGGGGGAATGATGAGGGCCAATTATGTCCCATTTTATGCCACATTTTAGCCTATTTCATATGCCTTCATACCCATTCCCACATTCCATTTTTGTTCCATATCATACCATTTTACCATTTTATGTTGCATATGATTAAATATATATATAAGCAGTATTTAATATATTTTTGGATAAAATATGGAAATTAATTATTGATTGTATTTAATAATAAGAATTATGATTTCAATCCTTGGAAAATATATCTTGCAGCATGAATAATTTCAGCAATTAATTTTATTTTAAATAATTATTATTGTGCTAATCATATGGCACAAAATACCATATATTATTTGATTTTGTAACTAATAAAATTATGATGGACGAAGGCAAAAAAATAGCTATTTTATGGCACAACAAAATCCTATTTTTCTGCACAACAAACTCCTATTTTTATGGCTGGTTTTATTCCAACCCACAAGCCATAAATAGTGCCATAAAAGATGATAAGGGAATAGGAGAAAATGCAACAAAATAGGTTAGAAAAAATATAATAGGTGGTGTGGAAAGGCATATGCATAATATTAGAAAAATAATGCAACAAATCCACACATAGAAGTAAGAGGAAGGGTGTGAATAGTAAAAAATCTTGTAATTTGTTTCACACCTTATAAGGCAATGTAATAGCTATAAAGGGAATATTGTATTCAAATTATTGTATCATTTGTAATAAAATAAAAAAATTCTTCTGATCACAACAGTGTAGAAAATCTCTCGTCCCATCTCACTTGCAAACCATAGAGCAAGGGCCCACTCCCTAGTGAAGCACAATGACACTTATTTATTTTTACTGTTAATATTTGTGTGTGTTATTTATTTTCCATTTAATTTAATTTTAATATCTTTCAAACTTTAATAGTAGTGTGATTTAAATCGCAACATCTTTATTATAGTTTATTTTGATAGAAGATTTTGTGATTTAAGTTTTGAATGTAATATTTCGTTAAAGTTTGATTTCAATATTTTTAATTTGGTGTGGAAGAGCTTAAAGTTTGTTTTACATTATTTTGTAAATTGTTTTTGTTACTGTCATAGATTCTTGTTGTTACTATCATAGATTTCTGCTATTTTTATAATAGTTCTTGTCATAGTTCCAGACGAGTTCCTGTTGGAAAGGCAGAATAGAAAAGTTAAACCAGATTTTCATTTAGGAAATTTATGTGTGTTCTAGCTGCATTCATCCCCATCTAATTCACTGCTTTCCTTCCTTATTTATACTACTACAACACCTCTCGCAAGCTTATAATCCCTAGATTGACACTTAGACCAAGCTGAAATACTTCTTATTCTTTACCCCAGTTTTGGCCTATCACATGCTAGGTGGAGTTGTTGGTCATTGATAGCGAGGGAAAGAGTGTTGTGAAAAATGGACTCGAAACGTGGCATTGTTGTGGTTGTGGTTATTGACATGGGGACAGAGAAAACAAGCGTTAGAATGCCTCACAAGTTGGAAAATAAAAAGATATTGGTGGATGAAGTTTCTAGCAACTCGGTGTAAAGTGCGAAAATCTTAAATTCAAAAATTTGACAAATAATTTAAATAATATCATTTATATTCAAAATAAATTCATCATCTCATTCATTTAGACATCAATAAACCAGTTGATTCCAAAACAACAGCATAAAGTCGATAAGATAGATTCATAAACAATTCCAGTCTAAAACATACATGTGTCATAATACACAATTTGATTTATAAATACAATAGATGATAATAATAGCAGTTACAAATCAAGACTTAGGCATTCAGTCGCCTTAAACTCTTCATTACATAATAAAGAATACATAAAGCATAAAAGAAGATGACATCCTTTGATCTTCAATCCAATAGCTAATCTTCAATAAAGAAGACGAGAACAAGGATCAGGTGCTTTTTCTGCCCAACCTCAAAGCTTACGCTTCCCCAAAATTCTTAAATCATTCAAAGAATACCCAACCCTGCACGAATCGCTTAGCAAAAAGCAGTCTACGAGCAAGATGGAATCTAGTGCGCGCCTAGTATAACTAGTAAAAACACAAGCATTTTCATTTTTCTAAATCATTTAAGAAACAAGCAAGTTCGATACTAGGATATGGTAGAGAGTTCAATAATTCCATCTATGTCAATGGTCCTTAAGTTACTTGGCCAAGTAAAATGTCATGCATGACAAATAAAGCAGTTTTGGAAAAGAAAAACTACACTCTCTAATAACCCATATTCGGCACCCATCCCAGAAGGTAACTTTCTCAAAAACATAACATGCACAGTCATTTATCAAGCATGCATGGTCTAAATAGTCAAATACAATCTTTCAAGACAATAAAACTAAAAACTTGTTTGAAGCGAAAATAGTTAAAAAGTTGCTTCTTTTTCATTGTTTAAATCCATAAAAGACATAAAATTAATATTTAAATTGAGTAAATTAAATAATCAAGAATAATGAAGGTGTATCTCCAGTATGCAAATTAAATACATATAAAAATAGTTATAAAAGAGCACACGTTCATTCATCATTGTACTCATCTATTTAATATTGTTCAAGTTCATTTTTGTTGTTTCTAAGTAAATCATATTTAAATTTAAATGGTTTTATTTTTGTTTTACATACTTTCAGAAAATAAATAAATAATTTTTCAAATAGATTTAAAATAACTCATTTTTATTTATATTTTGACTGTTTTGAGTTTTAATGGCTAAAATTTACTGTTTAAAAAGAAACATCTGTTTCAAAATAATGTTAAAATATAGAATTTTTTCTATCAAATTATTTCTAGTCTGTATTCTTTTCAAACCAATTTCAACTAAAATTTTTTGTCAACAAAAGTAAATAAGTTTTCTGTTTAAGATCCTTTTTGAATCTAAATTTAAAAGATTTTTTCTATTTTTAATTTCTTCCTAAAGAAATCAACTTTTTTATTTCATGATTTCAATCAAATTCTTCCTAAAGAAAATCTTTTGTTTCCAAATTCAATACGATTCTGGAAATTGAAGAATAATCACAGTTTGATATTTATAGGTTCATACAAAATTTGAACTAATAGAAATAGTTTTGTTTTTAAAGTCAACATACTAACATATCTATTTCATTTATCTTTCTCTATTCATGTTTTTTTGTTTTTATAAATTTCAAGATCCTACCTCTTTAAATTCTGGAAATGAATTTTGTCTATGTGCCTTCTTCAACTCTTGTCCTATGTTCTTGAATTCTTCTCCCAGACTGCTGTTCTTCTTCTTTTTCCCTGTGCCTTTACCTCCCTGTCACCCAAGTATCAATATTGCTGCCTTATTGGTGGCTCCTTGCTACCTTCTGTTCATGCATGGAAAATAGAGAGGGAAGGTGACTTCCCTGTTCTTTTTCCCTACGCGTGCTTTCTCACCTGGCCACACCCTCTTCCTACCTCTTTCCAAGTACGTGGGATGTGAGCAGTTGAAGGGGAGCCAATCCCTTGGGCCACGTGGGTTGGAGAATCCTTCTACCTGATGTGTGGAGTGTGATGAAACGTGGGGAGACTACCCTGATTTAGGAGATTATTCTCCTTGTGCGCCTATTTCTTCCTTTGTCAGGTGTGTGGGGAGTCTCAGTGGCTGAAAGGTGAGTGGAGATACCTTTAGTGGCCGCGTCCTTCCCTGTTGTAGCCGCACCTATCTCCTTATGCGTGGGTAGTGGGACCTTGGATGGATATGTAGAATGTGAGCCTCCCTGTCTGCCTTCTCTCCACTACTGGCTGTGTAGTATGTAAATATAGTCCTCCCTATGTTTCTCAAAACAATAAAATCTCTGTCATATTTTTTTTGCTCAAGAACACCAAAAATGGATTTTTGTGCCTCTTTTCCCATTTCAAAATTCTCCAGCCTGATTCTTCTTTCATGCATTGATTTTAACAAGAAATGAGATCCCCTTTTTTAGATTGATCTCCAGTTCAATTCTCAAACTCTAAGTATTTAAAATCTGATTGCTTTTCCAATTAATTAAAGATATTTCTTCAACTTGTTAACTAAAATTTCATTTGAATGCCAAGTTCAATTTGCACGTGAATTTGTTTTCTAAATTGTTTTCAATAACTCTATTTAAGATATTTGTTCAATTTCTAATTTTAAATATTTTCCTCTTTCATATTTTCAATTAAAAACAATTAAATTTATAAAACACTTTATTCATTTAAATTTTATTAAATTCCGAAATAAAAGCCAATTCCATTTAAATTTCGAAATACATGCATCTTATTTTCAAACAATGATAATATATATAAAAAATGAATCCAATCTTTAATTTAAATCAATTTCCTCAAATTTAACCAAATCGTCATTTTAAATCAACAAATTTTGAGAAATTAAATTAAAACTAGATTTAAAACTTGCAAACACAATAACACAAAATACATTAAAATATTATCTAAGTGAGTGTGTGTGATTCCGTCTTAGTTATAAACATCTAACGGCTAAACGACTCTACCTGATCATTGTTCTTGCCTTCAACCACGTTCACCTGTTCCTGCGTTCACTTGCACTCAATTTTACATTAGCAATGACAAACCCCAAATTAAATATAAATGCATTTCAATTTGACTTTCATTAAAACAATCATTTAACTTCAATTTAAATAGCGACATCATGATTACTAACTTGCATTTAATTAATCAAATAAAATCTATACGTGACACTTGGAGTAGACTGGTAGTAGACACGAGTGTAAGGACACTATTGAGGAGGAACAGGAGTCCATAGAAGATACCAACCACTTCTTGGACCTGAACAAAATGATCAAAGGGGACTCCACCCACTCTTTGAATGCTAGTGCCATAGAGAAAGAGACAACTCAGAGGAAGAGTGACAAGGAGGAGGACATCAACAATCTATGGGAGTAGGTGGAGAAACTTGAATGGAAGTTCACTAGGCTGATACGTATCACCATTAAGATCATCCACAGGTCTATCGCCACTCTCTCTAAGGTTATAAAGGAGGAGGTGGATGATGGGCTTGATCATTAATTCTTTTTTGTTACTTTTCATATGCTTTCAAATACTTTTTTATATGTTTTCCAAGATAAAAGCTTCCATAATATGCTATCCTATTATGACATACCTTGCAACTTGAACCTAGTTTGAAGAATATGAAATATGATGATATTCATAGCTATTACATGATTTAAATGTGAGAATGTATGTATGTGAATAGAATTCTATGATTTAATTATGAGGGTTAGTTGTATATGTATGTTGTAAGGATTAACCTCTCTGCATCTCAACACAAGGTAACAAGAACAAAGCATTTGTAGAAAGAACCAAAGGAGTGAAATGAGGGATTATTGAAGTTCAAAACCACCTAAAAGTGCATAGAACCGTGGAGCTGGACATGAACCATTGTGGAGGAATAAATACTGAAGGAAGACACTTGTTTTAGAACTCTAAAAATTTGCCTATGTGTTTCACATGCAAGCTATTTCATTTAAGATCTTTTTTGAATAGGTCTTTTCTTCATTTTCTGTTAGAATAAATAAGCCAATCTTAATTTCATATCCTCGTATCTAGGAGTGAGATTAATGGTTGAAGTTAGTTAGTAGTTTGAATAAGTCTCTCCCCATTTTTGTGTAAATTCAAGGGATGAGCTCATATATAAGTTAATTGGTTGTTACAAGTTATTAAGAAATTAGTTGTTTCCAATTTTAAGTTATCTAGAAACATGTTGTTAAGATGCTATTATTGAATAAAATCTAAAGGATGATTCTATTTGATATTTGGTGTTATGAAATGAATGGAATTGTATGTTACATGGATGTTTAAGATTCTAAGTTAGATCTAGTTCTTAGTTAAGTGGGACAATCCCTTGAGTTGGCCACTCGAGGTACTTCCTTTCACTTCATTTATTCATTTATTTACTCATTCATGTGTTCTTATTAATAAAAAATTTGATTGCCTCATAAATACAATGAAAGTAAGTAGAGTAGTTTTTGTAGTTGATTACATTAGTTTTCGTTCATGAACAACAATATAAGTAGTGGATCTTAAAATTCTAGAGGTTAGATTTGATTGCTTTATTATTTTGAATAAGTTTTAGATAGATTTTGTACTTCCTTATTATTAGCAGTCACCTACAACCTATGTTGTAGGTACTCGTAGCCATTAGGTTCTATAACTAGTTTTACTATTTTTACAATTTTGTAAGCTTTCAACAAAGTAGAGTAGTTTGAATAAGTTTGCATAGGATAATTTATGTGTACATGAGTCTGTGAAGGAATATATTATGCAGTACCATCATAAGCTTATGAACCTTGGTTGATGATTTAATGTAGCCTTGACAATGTGAAGTAGATTTTTCATCTAGTTAACCCTTTGAATTGAGTAGATCTTACCAAGTTTACAAACAAATTAGTTAGAATCTATATTTTTGGAATCGTTGTCGGGGATGGTGCTATCTTCACAGACCTATTTTAAAAAAAAATCATAGTTAATTTTTCTTTCAAACATTAGGATTGTTAGACACCACTTTTTCAACACCAAGCTACTAACATTGTGTAGGACAACTGAATTTAAAGTCATATTTTATGTATGTGGAGGTGGAGAAATCCCTTGGGTAGGTTCCTTCTTTCTACATGCCAAGAAGCTATTGCAGACATTGGTGAACCTAGCACTTAGAGCGAAGGTACCACTGAAGAAGAAATTTTATTTTCACCAACCTCTAGTGCACATACATAAGGGACACACTGCACCATGGGTGATGTGGATGATCATGATGCCTGACCAACATTTAGGTTTCCTATTACTGACCAGCAAAGGGCTACAGTGTTGAAAAAAATCCCTCCTTCATCCTTGCCAGTTTTCTATGGCTTAATAACTAAAGACCTAGATACATTCCTCTTTGAACTTGATGTCTTATGTAGAAGCTATGATTATACTTCTGATGCACATTAGTTGAAGCTTTTTCCTGCCACTCTCAAGGATGTAGGTTTGAGATGGTTTATGGGATTGGGTAAAGATGTTGTCCCTGATTGGGACACTATGAAGACACTATTCTTGGAAAAGTATCAGGACTACTGTAGAGGACCTAATAGGAGGAGGGATGATATATTCTAAATGGCACAAAAGGATGATGAATCTTTAGAGGATTATGTTGAAATATTTTAGTTGTCTCTCAAGAAAAACCCCCAAAATAAGTTGTCAGAAGAGTCTCTCAAGTTAGTTTTTTTGTGAGGAGTTAATGAAGACTGTATTGATTCTCTCAACCTTATTGGAGGAGGAGACGTCTATCGAATGAAATTTGAAGAAATTTGTTAGATATGCAGAAACTACTCTAGAACCTTCACAAAAGGCCAAGAGATACTAGAACATCAGTTCTTGGTAAATAATCTATTGGGGTTTCTAAGGTTGAGCTAAGAAATCTATTATCCAACATGAAAGAGGATATAATTAGTCATTTTTCAACATAGCTAGATAATATTCATATAAAAAAGAAGTAGGAGGAAGCAAAGGTTATGCTTATTGAGTATAGTTCAAGTTGTAGGTAGAGAAAACAAAATTACAAATGTAAGAGGGTTGTCGGCATCCAACAAGAAAAATTTGAGAAGCCTGACTTTCAACCCATTGAAGGAGATGATGGAAAATTATTTTTATATAGCACAAAGGGGGCCTTGGTAGCAGAGACAAGGTATGTTGTAAGACCCCCTTTCCTTTAATTCATCTTTTCCTATTGGTAACCAAAACTTTTCTTCTTGGAACTCTCAACCCTAGCAAGTAAATCAGAACTAGTGGAAAAATTCATAATGGCCAAACCCTCAACCTCATTGGAAACAATAGCCAAATCCTTGGCCACAACAGAACCTACAAGGTTCCAATTACAATTCACAATGGCCAAACTAGTAGAATCAATGGTAGCCTGAATGGCAAAAAGGCCAACAATGGCAGCGACAAAATATGAACTATCAGTAGCCCATGCTCCCTCCTCCATAAGAGCAACAAGCACTAATGCCACCATCAAATCGTACATCCCAACAACCTAAGAAAAAAATACCTGCCTATCCTGCACCTAACCCTAACACTAAGACTGTTCAACATGCTTATACCAATGAAGCTATGTAGTACCCTAGTTATGGGGTAGAGGTGAGTGATGTCCACCTTAGATCGAGAAAACAACTTGCTGGCCCCTCATCCCCCCAAATTATAGAAATGGAGGATGAGGAACTTGTAGTTGAGGCTTCTAATAAACCATCTTTGGAGCCTAAACAAAACTAGGTAAACCAAACTATCTCAAATCCCAAGCCACCTTTTCCTGAATGCCTAGCTCTGCAAAAGAATCACACACAGGCTGAGACAAACCTTTTAGGGAAATTAAAAGATGTCAATATTAAAATCCCACTTATCCAAGCTATCAAATACATCCCCATCTATACTGAAATAGTAAGCGATATCTATCTTAAGAAAATAGGTAGAAAAAGGAAGGATCCATAAATAGTTCATATTTTGGGGAATCTTGTGGATATTATGCTTGGGAACATTACAATCCCTAGGTATATTGAACCTAGAAGTCCAGTTGTGGACTTTAAGATCAATGTGACCCTCATTAAGAATACTTTGAAAGACTTGGGGGAAACCATCAATGTTATGACAAAAGAAACAATATAGTTGCTTCAGTTGGTCAACCTCAGGCCCACACAAACTGTCTTGCAATTAGTTGATAGGTCTATGGTCAAATCTGAGGGAATTATTGAAGATCTAGTTATTGCATTGGATTTTTGGGAGTACCCTATAAACTTTATAGTATTACAACCCAAATTTAATCTTGTAGGTTACCCACTCATCCTAGGCAGGCCTTGCTTGGTAGCAACAAATGAATTTATAGGCTACAAATCTAGAAAAATGATAATATCCAATGGGAAAATCATAAAGAAATTGGTTCTTTATCCACCTGCCCAACCCTATGCTGACCTTGATCACACCATTTGGCCCAATTTGGGTGAGAAGGAAGAAGATAGCCATTCTCTTTAGACATTGATGACTATTGAGCATAGCCCCTTATTGGACGACCAGTATGAAGATAAGCTCATTGCTCATATAATACAAAATGACTGTGGCAGGAGCTCACAACAACAAATTGTCTCATTTACCTACAAGACCCCTTGCAAAGTATTGTACCTACTAATTCTATAGAAGAAATATCACAACTATTTCATTCATTACTCCCTCAAAAATGTTTACTCATTATACGAAGCCTTGATCTCTCATCAGTTCAAGAGTCATCAAAGCAGTTGGAAATTATGCCACTGAGGATGTTAAACATTAATAATGCCTTGACTGAGGAACAACAAAATTCTTTGCAATCAGTGTTGTAAGAACACTCAACCGTATATGCATGGGATTACCATGATATGATTGGCATTGATCTTGATTTATGCATGCATAATATTTATATTAATGATGGCTACAGACCTATAAGATGACCATAGAGATGCATGAATCCAACTCTAAGAGATATTGTGAAAGCTAGACTACAAAACCTTTTAGATGTCTGTTTTATATACCCTATATCAGATAGTGAATGGGTTTCACCATTGGTAATAGTTCCCAAGAAATGTGGGAAATGGAGAGTCTATGTTGACTATAGGTAATTAAATGTTGCCACAAGGAAAGATCACTTTTCACTTCCATTTATTGACCAAGTTCTTGATTCTTTGGCAGGAAAGAAATATTTTTCATTTCTTGATGGTTTCAATGGTTATAATTAGATCAAGATTGCACTAGAAGATCAAGATAAGACCACATTTATCTACCCCTAGGGAACCTATACATATTTAGTTCTACCTTTCAAAGAGCAGTGCTTAGCATATTTTCTATTTTTGCACATAACTACATGGAGATATACATGGACGATTTCACCACTTATGGTGAGAGTTATGAAGAAGCTCTTAGTAACCTAGAGAAAGTGTTAAAAATATGTAAGGAACACAATCTATCACTCAACAATGAGAAGTGTTTCATGATGATGACACAAGGAAATATGTTAGGATACTTTATATCTAGTGAGGGAATATAGGTTGATCCAAAGAAGATTGAAATTATATCTATCCTACCTCTACCTTAGAAAAGAAAAGATGTCAAAATATTCCTTGGACATACACGTTATTATAGGTAATTCACCCAAGATTTCAATAAAATTGTTGCACCCTTGTTTATTTTGTTGACAAAGGATAGTGAGTTTGATTGGACTGAAGGCTGTCAAAATTCATTTGAGAAATTAAAACAACTCAACTCATGCACCAATTCTAAGAGGTTCAAATTGGACATTACCATTCCACATACACACTGATGCATTAGACTTTTCCATTGGAGCAGTCCTAGGGAAAAAGGAAGGGAATAAGGAATATGCAATATATTATATCAACAAAAACCTCCAAGGAGGAGAGTTGAATTATACTGTGATAGAAAAAGAAATGCTTGTAGTTGTCTATGCAATTAACAAGTTCAGACATTATATAACTAGCTATCAAGTGTTCATACATACAAATCATATAGTCATCATATACTTGATGAATAAACTAGTGATAGATGGAAGAATTGTAAGGTGGCTATTGTTGTTGCAAGAATTTGACATAAAAATAGTTGAAAAGCCTGGAAAAGCTAATGTGGTTGTTGATTTCCTATCTAGATTGCCTACTCATTTAGCTAAAGGGGTGGTTGATGATTCTTTCTTTGATGAGAATCTATTTTCTCTAAATGTACTCACCCCATGGTATGCTAATATAGATAACTATTTGGTAATAGGGAAGATTCTAGGTTACTTTTCTCCAAGAGAGAAAAGACAATTGGTTCACAAATGCTTCCCTTCTTCTTGGATTTTTGGATTTTTATTTTATACTGGGCTAGATAACATTATGAGAAGCTGCATCAGGAAGGATGTAGTGTTTAATATATTGAAATAATACCATGAAGAACCCTGTGGTGGAAATTTTGCAGCCAAGAGGACAACCTTTAAAATATTGACAACAATATATTATTGGCTAACCCTAAATAAAGATTATGTTTAGTATACTTGAAGTTGTGATTGCTGCCAAAGAATGGGAAGACCCACAAAAGTGATGATATTCCTTTACAACCTTAGCTAGCATTGGCTCCTTTTGATAAATGGGGGCTAGATTTTATTGGACCTATCTCTCCCAATAAAAATAACAAAGAATATATATTGTTATGCACTGACTACTTAACCAAATGGGTAGAAGTGAGAGCATTACAGTTTGCCAGAGATGACAATGTAGCAAAATTCTTATATGAAAAAATATTCACTAGGTATGGTGTACCTAAAGAGATAGTGACTGATCAAGGACCACAACTCACATCAGAACTAACTGCCAAATTGGTAGAAGATTATCATATTAGGCATAAGAAATCTACTCCATATCATCCTTAGGCTAATGGTCAAGTAGAGGTCACCAATAGGGAGATTGAAAATATATTGACAAAATAGTGAAGCTTCATAGGAGAGATTAGGTATCTAGATTACCAGAATCTATTTTTGCATACAGAACCACATGGAAGATAACTACAATAGTTGAGTTGGAGATGAATTTAATAGAGGCACAAAAGGAAAGGTTGCATTATTTGAATGGGTTGGATGAGATACACATGGAAGCAGTCCATCATACAAAGGTAATGGAGTAGCAGTGAATGAAATGACATGATCAATTCATAAAGAAAAAATAATTCATTGAAGGAGATCGGTCTTTGCTATATGACTCCAGGTATAAGGATTTCAAGGGAAAATTCTAGTCTAAATGGATGGACCATTATGAAATTAGCAAGGTTTACCCAAATGGAGCAGTACAATTGCATACCATTATGCAACTTGGTTCTCACTGTTGGCAAAACAAGGATAGACAACTAAGAGGGGGTGAATCAGTTGTTACCAAAATCAAACCTATACAAAATTAATCGACCTTAAATCTCAAATCTGATAATTAATAGTGCAAGCATAAACCAATAACATATCAAAGACACATGAACACCAAGATTTTATATGTGGAAATCCTGTTAGGGGAAAAACCACCGTGGATGTTAGCCCACAAGATTATACCCTATTAGAAGTATAATAAAGAATGAAAAAGGAATGCACTTGCATTTAGGCTCATTTCCTAGAGCACACTACTCAGAAGGAAGGCTCACTACCTTACATATAGCAATCAAATTAAATCCATTTGATGAAGTTGAACTAACAAATTAGCTTCTGCAAAATCTTGATAACAGTTCCAGTTAGGCGCACAAAAAACTTCTACACACTCTTCCACACTTTGCTCAATCTCCTTCACACTCTGCTCTACTCTTGAATGATCTGACCTTTATCCACACATCTAAACACCGATAATTACCTCTAAATGAGGAAAACAATCACATATATATATCCGCTACACGGATTTTCAACAACCATTCAGTCGACCACAAATAAAGAATAAATTACAACTGTCAGCCTCAATACATGAATAAATTACAATGCACACCAACACAAGTCAGTCAAACATAGTGAGGACCCAAACAAACACCTTCAAACATGTCAAACAATAGAATATTAATCCTCATGGATCCACAACACGCTAACTCCATCATGTCAGCCAAGAACATGAAAACTCAAGCACACATCGAAAAAATATTTGATCATGAACACTCCAATCAATGCGAATGTACAACAATGATAGAGCACAATCTAGACTCATCCATGAATATCACAGGTACATGCACAACACATGAAATTACCAAAATTTCATTCGCTGCATCCAAGAACATCTATAGAAACTGAATAACTGTAGGCACACAAATCTTCATTTTTTCCACAGATCTTCATGCGAACCTCTAAAAATTTCGGACAACATACTAGAAAGGTTCAACAAGAAACCCTTTGATGTGCACCTTCAGATTAGCAACTTAAGGCTCTTTTCACCATTTTGATCTTCTCAGCTTTGCTAGTTGCCTACACTATATTTCTTACAATTTTCTCAATCTCCTTGACATATGCACCCTTTAGAAACACTAATGCTAATAGTGTTGACATCAATGAAAACCACATATCAGCAATGCAACCACAACATCCAAAAATTTCCCCCTTTGGCATTGATGGAAACACATGATGTGAAAAATAATACCATCAACCCAACTAACTCTTCTCCAACAATCTCCCTCTGAGATTGTGCACTCTTTTCCTTTTTCCTTCTTCTCCTATATTTTTCACATTGCTCTTCTCTCCCCCTTTGACATTAATGGAAAAGTTAAACATGATTTGATCATGAATTTGAACCATCTGACTACTCCCCTTGAGTAGTAGCCACCACAATATCAATCTAGAATAAGATATGGCTATGAATTCATGGACTGGTGTAGATACCCTCATCTTAGTTCCGATTAAGAGGGGAAATCACCCCTAACTTTCCTTTGAGGTACTTAAATGTATCCTTAGGCAACGAATTGGTAAATATGTATGGAACTTGCTCCTTGGTAGGTATATACTCCAGTCTAACTCCTTTGTCACTTACTTTGTCTCTCAAGAAATGATACTTGATGGATATATGCTTTGTCTTTAAATGCAACACTAGATTCTTAGAAATGTTAATGACACTTGAATTGTCACATAATATGGCAATGGGTTCTTCATACTTAATTTTGACATCTCTCAACATTTGCTTCATCCACAATACTTGGGTACAACTATTTGCAACAATAATATATTCTGCCTCAACAATAGATAATGAAACTAAGTTCAAATTTTTGCTTAGCCAAGACACCAACTTCTTTCCTAAGAAGAATGCACCACCACTAGTACTCTTCCTATCATCTACATCTCCTACCCAATCAACATCAATGAAAGCACTCTGGATAAGATCATAATTATTAGGATACCAAAGACCAAGATCAACTGTCCCTTCCAGGTATCTAAAAATTATTTTCACAACAGTCACATGAGACTCTTTAGGATCAGCTTGAAATCTAGTGACCATGCATACATCATTCATTATATCTGGTCTGTTTTGAGTCAAATAGAGTAATCCACCAATCATTGACTTGTATCTTGTTTGATTTGCTTTGGGAGAATCATCATTCTATGTAAGTTTGTATCTAGTCACCATAGGTGTACCAAAAGGCTTTGAATCTTCCATGCCAAAAAAATTTAGTAACTCGTTTACATACTTAGACTGAGATACAAAAATTCCATCATCTAACTGAGTGATTTGCAATCCTAAAAATAATTTCAACTCTCCTATCATTGAAATTTCAAACTCACTTTTCATTTCATCAGAAAACTTCATACACAAGTCATCATCACCTTGAAAAATAATATCATCAACAAATACTTCAATAATTAGTTCTTTATTCTTGTCCAACTTGAAATACAAATTTTTGTCAGCAATACCTTTATTGAATCCAAGTTTCAACAAGTATTTATCCAATCTAGCATACCAAGCTCTAGGAGCTTGCTTATGTCCATATAGAGCTTTCTTCAATAAACATACCATGTCCTTTTCATTAGTCAATTTAAATCCATTTGGTTGTTCAACATAGACTTCTTCTAGCTCACCATTCAAAAATGTTGACTTTACATCCATCTGATAGACTTTGTAATTTTTGAAAGTAGCATAAATAAGAAATAATCTTACAACTTCTATTCTAGAAACAGGGGCAAAAGTTTCTTCAAAATCAATACCTTCCATCTGTGAGTACCCTTTGCAAACTAATCTTGCTTGACCACTTCACCTTGCTCATTCAGCTTATTCCAGAATGATCACTTGGTTCCAATCACATTTTTTTTTGAGGTCTAGGAACAAGATCCCATGTATCATTTTTTTGTATCTGCATTAGTTCTTCTTTCATGGCTTCCATCTAATATTCATCTTTGCATGCTTCATTGGTATTGCTAGGCTCAACTTTAGAGATTAGACAATACTCTTCCAAAATTCTTCTTCTAGTTTGCACACTTTTGCTCTTATCTCCTATGATCTAACTATTAGAATGATTTCACCTCATACTTAGGAGTTTTAATATTTTCTCTGACCTCTTGTTCTTGTGTTCTCTCTTCTACTCTTCTGCTAGTTTTTGCTTCTTGATTCCCTTGGTTCACCAAAACAATTTGAAGTTGATTTTGTGCCTGAACATTATTTCCATTGTTAGCACTATCATGTTGATCATTTAAATCATATCCACTAGATCTAGATGGTCTACTAATATCTTCATCAACCTTGACATTTTCACTTTAAACCATTTTTTTCAACCTCTTATTAAAGCATCGATAAGCTTTTCTTTTAGTAAAGTAACCTAAAAATATTCCTTCATCACTTCTAGCATCAAACTTGCCAATATCATCATCTCTCTTGATGTATCATTTGCTTCCAATTTTTTTGAAATACTTGACAGTAGGCTTATAAAAAAACCATAGCTCAAAAGGTGTCTTACCATAATTTATGTTGGCATTCACCCTATTAATGGTATACACAATAGTACTTACAACTTCTCTCTAGTAGAAATGAGAAACATTTTCTTCCAACATCATGGTTCTAGCAGTGTCGAGAATGGTTTTGTTCTTTCTTTCAACAACTCTATTTTGTTGAGGGGTCCGGAGAGCAGATAGTTGTTTTTGGATTCCATGCTCTTCACAAAAAGAATTGAATTCCCAAGAAGTGAATTCACCACCTCTGTCTGACCTTAGACATTTAATCTTTTGACCTATCTCATTCTCTACCATAGCTTTGAAGCTTTTGAACTTTTCTTGTAATACCCCTCCGTTTTGCATTTTGGTTGAACAGTGCTCTGCCCTGTTGTGTTGTACTTTCTGTTTGTACCTGGACTTTGGTACTCAGCTGTTATTTGATCGCTATCTATAAAGCGACGTTAATGTAATCTTTTTTGTGATGGTATTTTATTATGATGTTATCTTATGGCATGTTTTGGATTAACAAAATGGATATTAATTAATGATGATTATGTTTTGGATTATACTAGCATGTTAGAATTGTCAATTATTTGCAGTGTATTGGTGAAGGGGATGGTATCGTATCACTCGCTTGCGAGTGCCTTACGATCTCGTGATTACCTCTTCATGGTGTGTATTCTATGGTGTTCATATTATATGTTGTGGTTTACTTAATTTGCAGGTAGAGAGGTACAGAACATCGACTCCACCTGGTTCCATAGGTGAGAGCATGTTCAACATCCAACAGTATTCGATTGGGAGATAGTAGCTAGGTTTTTGTATCAGGTCGTCACCCTAGTCTTGTACGTCGTCAGTGGTTTGTGAGGTTGTGTTGTTTCGATTATCGTGTTCTCCTCTTCGTTATTTAATTGCAAATTGAATTGGGTGATTTAAATTGCTTAATGTATTTAAGTTGTGGCTTATTGCGTTATGGAATTATGTTGAAATATAATTTATTTTAATATTAATTTAATTTAATTAATAAATAATTTAATCTTTGATTAAATCTATTTATTAATTGATTAAATTTATTTGGTTGAAAGAAGTTAGTTTATCTTTGTTAAAGTTATTGATTTAAAATTGTTGAAAATTGGAAATAAGAAAATATATGGAAATCATTTGAGAAAATTGAAATTGGAAAATAAATGAAAAATGTTTAGAAAGTCAAATTTGAAATTGCATTCAAAATTGGAAAAATGAGATATTTGGATTTTTGAAAATTAAAATTATTTAAAAATTAGATATTTTTCATTTCTGTTTTCAAGAAGTTATTATGGTGGTTGAAGGTTTTTAGGGTAAAATCCTTATGAAGGAATTTACTTCACAATTTTTGGATATCTTGGAGTTTTTGGCAAAATTGAATTTGTGGGAGAAATATTTCTTCAACTTTGTGGGTTTTTGGATTGGGTTTGTGGAAATTTGTGGGGTTGGATTTGGATGCAAGGTGGGAAGCTTGGCATCATCTGGGCTACTTCAAACTCAAGGAAAAATCAGGTTCTTGTGTTTTTATGCTTGTTTTGAATTTTTGGAATTTAAATATTGATGGTTGAAAATCTTATGGAAAGAAATTTTAAAATATTGTTGTTTGAATTCAACTATGACAAATTGAAATTGTGTTCTTCAAAATTGCATGAAGACCTTTTAGATTTAAATGGTTTTCAAAAAAATGATGTTTTTTAGGAATTTAAATATTTGTTTTTGAATTTTCATCATGCTAGTTTTCTCAATTAGTTTTGGGTTTTACACAAAAAATGCATATATATATACATAGTTTAATGCTAATTTAAAAGATTATTATCAAATATTTTGTTTGATATCCGAAATTGTTTGGGGCGGATTTTATCTTTTATAAAATCGCGTTTTTTTTTCTAAAAAAAAAAATCCGCAGGTCCAAATTTCGTTTTAGGGTTTTTAAAACAAAAAAAATAAAAAATTTAAAAATTTTAGGGAGGCAGGTGGGGGCTCAACCCCCGCCGGGCCCCATGGGAGGCGGGCGGAGGGAGCTGCACCCAGCGCGCACTCCCCACTCCCCACACCCTTTTCCCTGCGCTTATAGCTGGTTCCGCCGGCACCTCCATTCGCTGCACCCTCCTCCCTCCGCAACCACCCACAGCCGCGGCGTTGTGTTTCACAGACGCCGCCACTGTTGGTGGTGCTGTGCGCCACCAACAATGGCGTCGGTTGTGAACACAGCCGCCATCGCTGTTAGCTTGGCGCGACTTTCAATGGGCGCGGGCCCTAATTTCGGAGGTTCCTCCTTTTTAGAATAAAAATAAAAGTCATTGCTATTTTTTTTAAATATTTATTATTATAACTTATAATAATAAAATATGTTTATTTTAGATATTTTATTATTATATTTTATAATAATAAAATATGATTATATTAATGTTTATTTTATTGTTATATTTTATTATAATAAAATATGTTAATATTTTATTATTATATTTTATAATTTTAAAATATTAATATTTAATATTATTTAGATGAATTGAATCTTTAGTTAAATGGATTCATGTATAAGTTGTGGAATAAATTTAATGCGCAAATTATTGTTTTCTTTTGAGCATGACTTAAGGTTAATTGGAGAAATGAAAACATATGGACTCTACATAAACCATTGTTCAGTTATAAACAATATTTTATTGGGAATAGGGTTGATTTAAAATATTATATCTATGCAAATCAAGTTAATTATTTTATAGGGTTACATTGAAATGTGAAAATGATTACTTCAGATTATGGTGTTTTGATTAGTAGATTCAATTGATTATTTTATTATTAATGAAATGCAAGTAGGAGATTAAGTAGTAAATATTAACTTTCTCCCATGTCTGGATAAGACGTAATTTGTATCTGCTTATATAATGCAATGAATTCCTAAATGTTAGCATGAGGACATGGATTTAGAATATCCAAAGTAGATTTAATTCTTGTTTGACTTTATCTGAATCTTGTCATCATTGGAAATGAGTCTTTACATTGGCAGTTTTCAGTTGAGTTTTTTCCGTTAGTGGTTGTCGTCAGTTATGTCAACCTGTTTTGAACTCCCTAGGTGGGGCTTGTGTATTTACCTGTTATTACTTGGTTTCCATGAATGAGTATGTTTGTACCTCCCTGGTTTAGGAGCGGATTATGGGATCCGTGTCTCCTTATGAGGATGGACCTTACTATGTGGTTAGTGCCTCCTATGTTGGAGTGGCTTTATCTTTGTCACCTCCTAAGAAAGGAGAGGACTTTATTACGTGTGTTTCCTATCAGGAGCAGTTTGTACCTTGTTATCTCCAGTGTTTGGAGAGGGTTTTGACTTAGGTTGCCTCCTGAGATAGGAGTGGTTGTAATACCTTGTCTGTCGCTCCTTGTACCCTTGATGTTTGGATGTTATTTGTGTGTTGTCAAGTAGAAGAGTGGCTTCCGTTTGGGGCCAAAGCTCGGAAGAGGTAAGACTGGGTAACCTTCGGAAGTGGTATAATTAAGTGATAACTAAATTAATATACTTAGAGTTTGGGTAGTACTTCACACTAAAAAGATAATTATACCTCACTCATTGACGCAAGAGCTTGTTTAGACTTGGGATGAGTGAGAAGGCCATGGGATGGCAAGGTCATTTATCTTGTCTGTACGAAAGGTATTTGGCTCCGCATTAGTAAGTGTGAGGGCCGAGGATCAGTTTGTGGCCACCATCGTGACGATCCGCAGTGGGTAACTCATGACGAGCTGTGTGATGACACTCTGTTTAGGACAACAATTGGGTTTTGATTTCCTATTAGTGTTTCTGAGGGCCAAGGATCGGTTGAGGTCACCATCTTGACGATCCATAGTGGGTAACTCATGATGTGATGTTTGATGGCACTTTGTGTGTCCATAGTTGGTACTTGTTTATTGTGGGTATGGTTTCCGTAACATACCTGATGTGACTATGGTTAGTGCTTGATTCTATGTGGTATGGTTCTCGTAACATGCTTGTTCTGCTTTATTCGTGGAAGCAATGTGATCATGTAGTGTTGTACTTATGTTGTACTTGCATGGTATTTGATGTGTATTGGTGAGGATCATGTGTTTGGTTGTTTCAATTTGATCCAGTCATGTTAACCTGTGTCTAGAGGTAGATGGTCTTGACTAGGATTCCTGGTTACTATCTCCTAGCACGGGGGTGTGGGCCTTTTGGTTCCACTTGGTTGGGTGGCGTGCACCTAAATCCGTTGGATTCATCTTCATGTTCATGTGGACGAGACTTCCAGTTGGAGAGCTCATTGGTTTATGTACTAGTTCTTGTTGTAATTCATTTCGGTTGATATTGTATTATTTTACCCTTCAGTTGTTATTGAGGTGGAAGTTGTAATTATAATTATGTTATTGGACTTACCTCATTCGGGGAATGAGAGATGTAACTGTATTATTTAATGATGGATTAATGCAATGGAAAGTTATCTTTATGCTTTGATGTAATTCTTCTTCTTTGGATGTATGTGCTTTAATTATTGGTTAATTAATTGACATGGTTTAAATCATGTTTTTTGTTTAGGTTCTATTTAACCTTCGTCTCGTAACCTTAGAGGTTGTTGGCATTAGTTAGCGAACTTGTTTATTAATTATACTTTAAAAAAAAAATTTATTCTGTTTAAGTAGTTTAATGCAACTTCCTCTAGGGTTGTGTGGCAGGGCGTTACATTTCTAATGCTTCATATTTTTCTCTTAAGAAAGCAACCCATATCATTCTAGAATAATCATCAATGAGCAACATAAAATACCTTTCACCTTGTAGGATTCTAATTTTAGATGGACCACATAGATTAGTATGTATCAAATCCAGTACTCCATTAGAGCTATACTATTTGCTTCAGAAGGAATTTCTTGTTTGCTTTCCCATCTAACATTCCTATGTGTTAGTAGGCTTCACTAACTTAGGCAGATCTCTTACTGCTTGAGTAGAGATTATCTTGACAATATTATCAAAGTTCACATGACACAACCTCCTATGCCATAACCAACTTACATCAATTTGAGCAATCAAACAACTTTCACTAGCAATACTCAAATGAAATATATTACCTTTTGTCTTTGTACCTGAAGCAATCATATTTTTAGAGCTCCCCCTTATTCTGCACTTACCATCCTTGAATTGTAGATTGTAACCCTTGTCTACCATCTATCCAATGCTCAACAAGTTATGCTTTAATCCTTCTACATAAAGAAAATAATCAGTAATGTTCTTACCACAAAAAGAAATAGTGCCTCTGCCACAAATCAGACCAGAAGTGTTGTCTCCAAATCTTACAACACCACCATCATAGTTTTCCAAGCTTACAAAATTTATTTTGTCACTAGTCATATGATGTGAACATCCTCTATCAATTACCCACTTATCCTTTTCTTCAAATTTTGCTGCAAGAGCTTTCTCAACATTCACATTACTAGTAGATCCAATGGACACTTGACCATTTTCTTTGATAGCAATAAATACACATTCATCTTCATGTCCAGTTTCTTTACTAGATTCTTCATCAATTACACCTTCTTCAACATAATAGAATTTCCTTTGAAATCTAGTCTTCTCAGGTTTCTACTTTGAAACTCTTTCAAGACATTTAGATGCAAAATGACCTATCTTACTACAAGAAAAACATTTAATAGGTAACTTTCCTTTGTACTTACCATGACCTCTTGATTCTCTTTTCACAATCAATGCTTCATGTTCTTCCAATTCATTTTCTTCATATTCAATCTACTTCATCTCATCTTCATACTTGAATGTTCTCTTGGAACTCTCTCCCAAATCATATCTTGGCTTGCCTTTCCCAGATACATTAGCCTTGAAGGAAGATTCAGTCTTAGGAGAAGACTCACCAATTTCACTCAGCTCAAATGCAACAAGTTTTCCAGTCAACATGTCTTTTCTAATATTTGTTATTGTATTGATTTCATCAATAGCATGAGCTCTTGTTTTGTAGGAAGGGGGAACATATATAAGTATCTTAGCCACAATATCTTCTTCATTTAAGACTCCATCGACACATCTAATGCTCAAAACCAATTCATTTGTCTTTTGAGAGAAAGAGAGGATGTTTTCATCTTCACTCATCTTCAAGTCTCCCCACTTGCCTTTCAGACTTTGTAGCTTAGCACTTTTCACTAATGCATCTCCTTCATACAATGTTTCCAAATTTTTTCAGATCTGGTATGTAGTCTTCAATCCTATCACATTTTTCATCTCTAAATCTATCAAAAAACTCAACAATTATTCCACTGCCCTGGTATTAACTTCTGCTTGCTTGATCTCATCTTCAGAGGAGGGACCATTCTGAGGAATAGTATATGCACTTTGTGTAATCTTCTAGAAAGGTTCACCAATGCACTTCAAATGACACTCCATCCTGAATTTCCATAAAGAGTACTTTGTACCATCAAATCTAGGACTATCCTTCTTATATGATGCCATCTTGGATCACCTCAAGCTGTTAGGCTTCTTGAGAGGAACTACCTCTGATAACATTTTTTGGCAAAACAAGGATAGACAACTGAGAGGGGGGGGTGAATTATTTGTTACCAAAATCAAACTTATACAACATTAATTGACCTTAAATCTCAGATATGATAATGAACAGTGCAAGCATAAACCAATAACATATCAAAGACACATGAACACCAAGATTTTATATGTGGAAACCCTGTTACGGGAAAAACCATGGTGGATGTTAGTCCACAAGATTATACCCTGTTAGAAGTATAGTGAAGAATGAAAAATGAATGAACTTTCATTTAGGTGCATTGCCTAGAGCACACTGCTCAAAAGGAAGGCTCACTTCCTAACATATAGTAATCAGATTAAATCCATCTGATGAAGTTGAACTGAGAAATTAGCTTATGCAAAAGCCTGATTATAGTTCCAGTTAGGCGCACAAAAAACTTCTACACACTCTTCCACACTTTTCTCAATCTCTTTCACACTTTGCTCTGCTCTTGAATGACCTAACCTTTATTCAGACATGTACACTACTTGTACACACTGAGCATTGCCTCTAAATGAGGAAAACAATCACATATATATCCGCTACATGGATTTTCAACAACCATTCAGTCGACCACAAATAAAGAATAAATTACAACTTCGGCATCAATACATGAATAAATTATAATGCACACCAACACAAGTCAGTCACAACATAGTGAGGACCCAAACAAACACCTTCAAATACACCAAACAATAGAATATTAATCCTCATGGATCTGCAACATGCTAACTCCATCATGTCAACCAAGAACATGAAAACTCGAGCACACATCAAAACAATCTTTGATCACGAACACTCCAATCAATGTGAACGTACACCAAGGATAGAGCATGATCTACACTCATCCATGAACGTCAAAGGTACATGCGCAACACATGAAATTATGAAAATTTTGTCTGCTTTATCCAAGAACACCATCTATAAAAACTAAATAATTGTAGGCACATAGATCTTCATAATTTCCATAGATCTTCATGCGAACCTCTGAAACTTTCAAAAAACATACTAGAAAGGTTCAAAAACAAACCCTTTGAAGCACACCTTTAGATTATCAACTTAAGGCTCTTTTCACCATTCCGATCTTCTCAGCTTCGCTGGCTGCCTGCACTATATTTTTTTACAATTTTCTCAATCTCCTCAACATATGCAGCCTTCAGAAACATCAATGCTGATAGTTTTGACATCAATGACAACCACATATCAACAAAACAACCACAACATCCAACACTCACTTCTTGTTAATGGACATAGACTGAAGTTATATAAAAAAATGATGTAGCATGATGACTTCATCTTTTCACTAATCCAACAGTATGGTGCTTATAGCGAACTTGAAACAAAAACTAAATACAAAGTCCTACATCAATACAAGAGACCTACCAAGAATTTTTGGTGATCTAGAGGTTGAGTCACACAACTCAACCCTTGAAATCACTTGAGCATAATTTCTTATGTTTTTAAACATATTCACACATGGCACACCATCCATGATGTACATACTCTATTCCAGAGGGACCTGTTATCCAGTTATTCAGCATTTACCAGGACCTGATTATGTAGGGACCTAAAAATTTAATCTATCAAATACAGATAGGCCATGTGCTTGAAGTACTTGTAGCAACACTTGTTGTACCTACACCTACACTACATTGGCAAAATTTAATTGTATTCTCACGCATTTCGTTCATATCAAATGTCTTATTCATTTCCCAATATGCATCATCACCAATCCCACTCCAATCACCACTGCCAAATTTTTCATCCAATATCATGCATTTAATGCCGATCAAATCAATTACATGCCAAAGTACATCATTTTCCAATTACAACTTGTTTCAAGTGATAATTTCTATTACAAACGTATGACAAGGAATTTCTCATAATTAAACTAAATTTCTTTTTGTATTTATTACTATTCTTGATTTAAGTTATACATGCAAAAAAAATTTCACTCGTACTTCTCATTATTCTTCTATCACCCCTATCTCATCATGCATGAAGTGAGGTCACTTCAATTTAAGTTGGGGGGAGGGGTATTATAGTTATGATTATTCTTGCTTTTCACCACTTTTCATTCACCACCTAAGTTTTTCATATATCATTTTATGCCATCCTTTTAAAACTTCTAAACATGAAATACCTCTTTGTTAATTATGATAATGTGATTTCTACCCTAAAATTATTTGAGATAAGAAGATTTTTCACTAGATTGAGCTAAAGGAAAAGAAGGATTATGAGTTGCAGTATTGGTATAAGGGAAGGTATTTGAAGGAGTAGTAAAATTGAGGGGTTTAAAAGGTGGTTGAGTCAAGTTTTGAGTAAGAATTTGAATTCTACAAGGTTGTAGAATGGGAGGATATGTTATACATAGAGAACCATCTGCACATAAAGAAATATTAGAAGATTTGATGGTTTTACTCCTCTTTACTAGAGTAGGATGGTTGGAATAATTCTTGAAGCTAGCAGAGTATGATAATGACATAGAAAGAGATTTTGCAGCAACATTACAAGATGGTGAAGCAATAGTGAGAGGGTTGGTTGTAGATGCTTCTAAGCTGGCAATTTCTCAAGTCACAAGATTACCTCGGACGGGGTTTGAATACCCAACTCGTGCAAATTCAGTGGCGAAAGGGAGGAGTTTTGTAAGCACAGAGAAATTCTGGACTCCACATCTTAAGATACAAAGTGACTTTCCCTTCCATTCTTTTGGGGAGAATGCGCTAGTTATATTATTAAATATTTTACTTGTGATGGTTGTCACAATCTCTTATAGACTATGCATTTTAAGTTGCTAAATCATTTACGACATGATAAACTGGTGAATGTACCTAATTTTCAGTACATGTTGAAAATAATGGAAAATTAATATCAGAGGAAGCAAGTGGACACCACATTGTCTCATAATTGCTTGATAATCCTACTAGTTAAAAGAAGTTTAAAAATTCAACATCCCCAGGTTAATTGGGATGATTTCAAAAATTGTAAGGATATCACTCAATTACTTGAAGCACCTGAAGCAAAGGATGAACCTCAAACCGGGTCCAGGGATAACTTTAAGAAACCCCCCCCTCAGCAAAGGTGTAAAATCCTGGCAAATCTTTCCTTTTATTTGAAAAATATATTAATTTTCCTTGGCGAATCTTATGCACATTATTCAAAAATTTGTAAAATCCTGGCGAATCTTAATGGATAATTGGTAAAAAAAAAATAATCACATTGGCGAATCCTAGTGAATAATCACTAAAATGGTTCATTAAAATGGCGAATCTCTCCTTTAAAAATTTGCATACTTGGTCGGCACAGTTCCCCCATATTTTTTTTGCTTTTTTTAATATTGAAGTAGGGGCCCAGGGGCGACAGCCACCGGCGAGGTCAAGGGGGTAGAGCCCCCTTGTGGGGGTCGAGGGGGAAACGCCCCCTCGCGGGGTCCGGGGACAGTGGCCCCGGCGTGCTCCTGTTGCGATATGCCCCTCGCCACCAAGCATAAATTCACTATTGAAAATGCATTGGAGCACACATGGATCAAGTGTTTTTAAAAAATCTCACTTGAAAATCGGACGACTGCAAATTCATTCCATGAGTGAATATCGACATGAGTGAACATCATCGGTGGGACACTTAGGGATGTCCTGCCGATACAACGATACCGAGCTTTGATCGGATGTCTTTTCAGGAGCTTCGCATGAATATTGTAGATTCCCTTCATGATTCTCCAAAATTACACAAGTGGTGTACCTGTGCCTTGGTTGACCCTAGGTGGAGTATGGAAGCCTTATCAGCGTGAGTGAACATCATCGGTGGGATAGTTAGGGATGTCTCGCCAATACAACAATTTAATATGCACTTAGTGAATTTCATGACTTAGTGAATTCTGTGACTTTATATGCATGTGCCTTTTAAAAAGGTTGTTGAGTCCCAAAATTTGTTTTGGGCCACATGATCAAATCTAATCGTGTGGCCCAAAACAAATTTTGGGCCTCAACAACCTTTTAAAAAGGCACGTGCAAATAAAGTCACAGAATTCACTTGCAGCCATTCGATTAAAAAGCTAATCGATGACAATAAATAATAAAACTATTAAAGGCTAAAATATCCCTAAAATGAAATGGTAAATTATTATTAGTGGCGAATATACCATAAAAATTCATTGTAAGAATATAAAATTACTGGCGAATATAAGTAATATTTGTAATTATAGTATAAACTACTGGCGAATCAGATCTGACGATGTGTCGTTTAAAAAATAATACATTGGCGAATTAATCGAGACAAATTTATTTTTTTGAAAAAACCTGGCGATTCAGCATCCTTTCTAACCTGTATTATTCACCATTTTTGGAGGTCCCGATTTCAAATATTCACCACTAAAGTTATCCCTGACCGGGTCGGAACCAAAAATTGAACCTGAGCAAGAAGATCCTAAAAGAGGAAATTCTCCTATTACATCATTGGTTTCACCTACCCACAACCATAGCGGGTCAGAACAATATGATATATATGTTGTTGGTAATGGAAGATCCCTCATCATCTCAAAACCCTAGAGTTAAAAGAGGAACTGCATCAACATCTTCAAAAAGGAAAAAGAAGAAGAAACGTGTTGAGAAGCAGATAATTATTGTAAAGGGGTAGAGAAGAAAAAGGGGAGTGAAAGGAAGAAGAAGAGAAAAGTTACACAAGAAACTATTACTCCTCGACACTCGGGTAGGTTGAGAAGACACAATGTTGAAAAGAGAAGCATGGAAGAGCATGAAAAAGGACAACAAGATATGGATGCAATGATGATAGATATTGAAACAAATAGGGAAATAAATGTCCCTGAGAATGTTTTTGATGATATTCTTGAAAATTTTAATGTGCCTATTAGAAAAAGAAGATATATTTCTTCTTCCTCTGACTTTGATTCAAAGGATATATTTATTGCAAATAAAATAAGAAAAATAGTTTATAGTAGCCCCAATAAGGATATTTTTGATATTTCAAGGGATGATGATTTGAATTTTGAATAGAAGGAAGAATTGTTGGAAGATAGAAATATAAGGAAAGAGCTTCAGGAAGCTCTTGATAAAATAGAACAATTGGAAGCACAAGTGAAAAATTATGAGCAAAGATACAAAGAGATGGAAATGAGAATTCAGGAGTTGGAGGAAAAGATACAGACTTATGGTCATGGAGCTAAGTTGGATTTACTAGCACACATGGCCAAAGATAAAATAGGGGTTTAGGAGAATGTAGCATTAATTCTATAGCCCCTTGTTGTAAAAACACCGATATATCATGTAACTTTGTCTCTTGGGTTGGAATTGTTAAAAGTTACTAACCAATTCAAGCAAGAAAAAAAAAACTGGGAGAAGGAGAAACACATTTTGAGTGCATCACTGGAAAGTAAGAAGTTGAAATTGGATAAGTTGGAGGAGAAATTGAAAGAAGTGATAGATAGAGCCATTCAAATAATTGAGTGTAGACCTCCACCTAGAGTGTATTCATTGTTCTTAAAAGATAATTTTCTCAACTTTTAGTTTAATAGGTTCATTAATGATTAGTCATTTTCTTTAAATTCGAGGCATAGTTTTCTTAGTCTCTTCAATACAATTAACTTGGAGGAGCAGGATCAGTTGTGTGAGTATTATCTCCACAACTATGTGATGATAGAGGACACTAAATGGAATCCCTTAATCTATGTCGGGGATTTGCAAGTAAGAGCCTTGGCATCCTATTTTAGCAATGAACAACTCCAAGGGGAATTAATGGAAAATTTTAAGGAACAAGAGAAAACAATATTGCTACAACTCGAAAAAGAAGCAACGAATCCCAAGAGAGTTATTACTCAATGGTTGACACTTTTTCTCATTGAGGTGTGGGAAAATAATTGTGGACTTAAGACCTAAGGATTACAAACTAATTCGGTAGCTTGCAAGGACCAGCCTCCAAAACTTCCTAAGATATGTGGAAAACAGGTAGAGCAACTTGCCTCTAGAATTACAGAAGAAAGAGCCTCACTCTTTCTATAATTTTGTGAGTATGTTCAACAGATTGTGCAAGTATATAAAGATTTTAGGACAAAGAGGAGTGGAATGGCTTCCACTTACCTATCACCCTCCTATTCTACTTCATCTAGTACTTCATTGGACATGAGAAAATATCAATCAATGTGCAAATGTGGAATTAGTTAAACGGGATAGGCTTGCATGTTACAATGGATTTTATCTCAAAGAGGGACAAGGAGTCAATGCAATCATGGATCTTAGGTAGATTGCTTTATACTATAATCTTCTTCCCTAGGTAGTTTTAGTCAAGTATTTTTTCTTGAGGAAAAGCAAAAAGATAATTTGAGGGAATGATGGGCTTGATCATTAGTGCTTTTTCTATTACTTTTCATATGCTTTTAGACACTTTTTATATGTTTTCTAGGATAAAAAATTCTATAATATGTTATCCTATTATGACATACCTTGCAACTTGAACCGAGTTTGAAGAATATGAAATGTTATGATATCCATAGCAATTGCATGATTTAAATATGACAATGTAAGTATATGAATAGAATTCTATGATTTAATTATGAGGGTTAGTTGTATATATATGTTGTATGGATTAACCTCTCTATAGCTCAGCACGAGGTAACAAAAACAAAGCATTTGTAGCAAGAACCAAAAGAGTGAAATGAGGGTTCATTGAAGTTCAAAACTGCCTAAAAGTGTAGAGAAATGTGGAGTTGTACATGAACCATCGTGGAGGAATAAATACTAAAGGAAGACACTTATTTTAGAACTCTAAACATTTGCCTATGTGTTTCACATGCAAATTTTTTCATTTAAGATCTTTGTTGAATATGTCTTTTCTTTATTTTCAATTAGAATAAATAAGCCAATCTTAATTTCATATCCTTATATCTAGGAGTAAGATTAATGGTTGCAGTTAGTTAGTAGTTTGAATAAGTGTCTCCCTATTTTTGTATAAAGTCAGGGGATGAGTTCGTATCTAGGTTAGTTGGTTGTTACAATTTATTAAGTAGTTAGTTGTTTCTAGTTTTAAGTTATCCAGAAACATGTTGTTAAGATTCCATTATTGAATACAATCTAAAGGAGGATTTTGTTTGATATCTAGTGTTATGCAATGAATGGAATTTTATGTTACATGGATACATAAGATTCTAAGTTTGATCTGGTTCTTAGTGAAGTGAGGGAGTCCCCTAAGTTGGCCACTCAAGGTACTACCTTTCACTTAATTTATTCATTTATTTACTCATTTGTGTGTTCTTGTTAATAACATTTTCAATTGCTTCATAAATACATTGCAAGTAAGTATCTAGTAGTTATTATAATTGATTACATTAGTCTTTGTTCATGAACAATAGTATAAGTAGTGGATCTTAGCACTCCGGAGGTTAGATTTGATTGCTTTATTATTTTGAATAAGTTTTAGACTAATTTTGTACTTCCTTATTATTATCAATTACCTACAACCTATGATGTAGGTACCTGTAGCCATTAGGTTTTGTAACTAGTTTTACTATTTTAATAATTATGTAAGATTTTAGCAAAGTAGAGTAGTTTGAATAAGTTTGCATAGGATAATTTAGGTGTACATGAGTCCGTAAAGGCATATATTGTGTAGTACCATCATAAGCTTACACACCTTGGTTGATGATTTAATGTAGTCTTGACAATATGAAGTGGATTGTTCAGCTAGTTAACCCTCTAAATCAAGTAGATGTTACCAAGTTTAAAGACACACTAGTTAGACTCTACAATGGACAAGAAGACTAAGGGTGAGGGTACTAATTAGTTCAAGGATGATGTTTTAAATATCCTCATTCAGAAATGGAAAGGTATTGTGAATAGTGGGTTGGTCTATGTGTCTTTGTTGTGTCTCTATTGTTTGTGTGTTGTGTCTATTATCTTTTTAGTTTCTACTATTTTTGGTTTGGGATCTATGATGTATGTTGTAATATTGTTGTCATTGATGTCAAAAGGGGATTAGGTGTGAAGTGGAACTGATCCTGCATAAAGGGAGTGCCAGTATTGATGTCAAAATTTTGTCATTGATGTTTGAGGAAGATGGTGTATTGTGGATTTGGAAGGTGGAGTGAATTCTACAAATGTTGTTCAAAGTTTTGCATTAGTGTCATGTAATTTTTTATGTTGTTGCAGCAAATTCTTTCAAGTACTCAAGACCAAAATCTAATTCTAGATTCGACATGGGTTTTCTAAAAAAAACTCACAAATATGTTTTGTAGCTCCAAAGGTTGAAGGATATGCTTAGAATTGTTATACTTGTTGTCTCGGCCTGAATTAGGATTTTGCAGTTAAACCCTTGTGTTGGAAATCATGTTGCCTTAACAGTCTTCTATTTTTTTGTTGACTATTGGTTGGAGGTTGTAGGTCATCTAAGTTATAACTTATGGCCTTTAAGTACATTCGATGACCAATCCCGTCACCTTGTCACCCGATTATTATCATCGACGGGTTCCACTAGATCTCGCACATCATAGAAAGCTAGGGTGAATTGGTTTGTAATTCAAAGATATGTGATGAATGGCTATCACTTGATATTGCACTTCATGGAAAGAAAGTTGAATTTTATTTTGAGATCAATGATATGTGATGGAGATGGTTTAACGATCATGATCAAGGTGATCAAACAATGTGTAGTATTGGAGGATAGTACCTTGGTGGGACTAGTGACACATGTCATCATATCGCTCTATCACTTCACATCATTGTTGTGAAATGAGATGACAAGATGATTTGAGTGATATGTGATGTATGGGTGAGATTGAATGAAGGACATCCAATGGATGACATTGCATCATAGGGTCTTAAGTTCATCGCAGTTATGAGTTCAAAGGAAGTCAAGATTTCAATGATGAGTGAAAAGTGTTGAGTGGTAGAGAAGTATGATGTCTGCAATAGATACATAGCATAAGCTTGCCATCTCATGAAGATTTTTTGGGCATGTTGTCAGGCCAATAGGATAGAAATGAATGGTATAGATTGTTCGATAGCTGATCCAATGGTGATTGCTACTTTGTGGTGCATCGTAGATAGGAATGATGTTATCCATAGCATATTAGCAATATGCGATGAATAATGGATTTTAAAGGAAAGTGATCAAACAATGATCACTACATCACAAAAATAGATGTGATTGGTCTAAATGTTTTGGAAATACACAATGGTCATGAAGGATACGATGAATGAAGGAGATTTTAATGACCACTTATCGAACAAACATGATTTAAAGTTGTGATGATGAATGAAGAATGTAGGATAGTGGTGCAAAGGTAGGAGATTGATGGTTTAGATTTTAATAGGGCAATCATGAATGGCTAACTATGTGTAAACATGGTTTTTCCTGTAAACTGACTTTGAGATGAAAATTTATTGGTCTAACTACCTCAATGACAGATGTAATGTGATTTGATGAACAACACGATAGTACAAATGGCCAAAAAGACAAGGATCGAGACCAAATTGAATGTTCAAAAGAATGCATTAATTGGATATCTAATCTTAAGGTTTGGCAAGAAGATTATGAAGAAAGTTCTCTGCACTAGGAATTAATTTTATGCAGCTCAATGTAGTTGGAGGAAAATGAAGAAGATATCCTAAACCCTAACAAAGGATCAAATCATAGTGGAAGATCTCGAGGTGACCATTATTGATTAGAACTACTAAAAATAGATAGAAAGTGTTTCAAATAAGAGAGTAGTGTGGTGTAGTGATGTAGAGCTCTTGATACAACTAGAGTATACACAAAAATAGGAAAGAAGAGTTGTTGTAGAGTATACTGGTGCATTGAGGAAAATAGAGAATGCACTAGGAAAGAAAGAGAGGAATTGAGCTAGAACAGTGGGGTACAAAGCAGTAAAGAGAGTTGTTGTGATAGTAACAAATAGTTGAGTAGTTGTAGAGTAAATTGTAATCATCCTACATGTTGTAAATTTGATAGGTTGGTGCCATTAGATAGTTGAGTTGGTGTTCAGTTCAGGGGATATGTTTCTCCTTAGGGTTGGTGCCCTTAAAAGCTATAACAGAGGATTTCATTGTGAGGCTAGATTATGATAGTAGCTCCTAACAACATTTTCTCACCGTAGTTTTTCCCATCTTGGATTTTCCACATATATTTGTTGTTATGCGTCGATCTTTTATGTGCATGTGTTTGTCATATCTTTTAAGTTTTAATTTTCCCATCTAGTTTTAAATGTTGTGTCTTCTATTAGGATAAGAAGGCTAGAATTTTAGTATCTACTGATTCACCCCCTACTTAGTAGTTTTTTTTGTTTCAACAATTGGTATCAGAGGATTAGCTTCCCTAAAAGTAGCTTAATCAGCTCAGGTAGATCCTTAACTACATGAATACAAATGGTCAATCAAGAAAGATCTTCCTAAACCAAGCCACCTAAGTTCGATAGAACAAATTATGCCAATTGGATCTCATTAATGAAAGGATATTTGGGATCTTTAGGTTTTAATGTGTGGATGTAAGTTGTAACTGAATACACACCACCTGTCACACCTCCTACAAATGTTGCAGTTGAAAAGGACTTTGAGAACAATGAAAAGGCATGGTTCACAATCATGAATAGTTTATCTAGGTCTGTGCACGAAAAATTTGTGTATTGTAAGCATGAGTAAGATGTCTAGGATACATTGAAAAATATTTATGAAGGAGATGAAAAGGTAAAACTAGAAAAGCTACAAATACTAAAAGCTAGATTTGAAGGTATAAGAATGTCAGAGGAAGAAAGGATTATAGATTATCTTTTGAGAGTTAATGATATTGTGAAATATATCAAAGGATATGGAGAAGAGTTGAAAGAAGATGTGGTTGTATTGAAAGTTCTCAAATCAATGGCATACGAGTATGACTCCAAGATCTCAGCTATAGAAGGGAGAGAAATAGACAAACTAACTTTGAATGAGCTACATGGTATATTCAAATCCTATGAGATGAGGATGAGAGATGAAGAACCTTCTAGGAAATAAAATTCTTTCAAGACTATTAACAAGGAGAAGGATATATCTCCCAAGAAAGATAAGGTGAAACTGATTCCATTCAAGGATAATGAGACCGATGGAAAGGAGGAAAACTTAATTAGGAGACTAAGAAGAGGATTTGGTAAATACAAAGGGAAGTTTCCATTTAAATGTTTTGAATGTGGTAAAGTAGGTCATTTCATTGCTAAATTTCCCTACAATAAGAAAAGAAACTCTGGACAAGAGGTAGATGACAAAATGAAGAAACCCTACTACCCTAAGAGAAGAAATTTTTAGAAGAAAAAGAAAAGCCTATACATCCATGAAGATAGTGATGTTTTAGAAGATTACAACAACTCAGATGATGAACAAAATTGTGCTTTTTTTGTAAGAGACAATGAGTTTCTCTTTATGGAAAAAGAGTCTAACGAGAAAAAGAATGAAAAGGCTCAAGATCTTCCTAAAGAGAGTGAAGAAGAAGGATTGGTTGACCTCGAAGGAGAACTCATCTATGCTCTAGATGAGATTGATGATCTCAAAGATGAGATTGAGGAGTTAAACAGGGAGAACAAGTAGTAGAAGAAACTTACTAAAAAAGAGTTAGATAAACTAAGCAAGGAACTAGAAGAATCAAACAAAGAATGTGGTGGATTTGAAGTTGAAGATAGAAGAATCCAAGAGAGAAAAAGATGTGATTCAATCCAAGCTCCAAGCTAAAGCTGACAAATACATAAAGCTTCAAAAAGAGTTTGTTTCCCCAAGAAGAGATGTAGAAAGGAAAAAGAACAAATAGAGAAAGGACTCAAGCTGAAAAGTGGCTCAAACAATTTAGATGAATTATTAAGCATCCAAAAGCTCGCAAACAAGGAAAAATTAGGTTTGGGTTTAGAAAAAGGGAAAATCTCCTTTGTTGATGCTTCTACAAAATTGTATGAAAGATTTAGAGTAGAAGAAAACTCTAAACCTATAAAGGAGAGCAACCACAAAGGAAAAGACTACAATGAGAAATATTCAAAAGTAAAAAAAAGTAGAGAATAAAAGAAGCCTATTGTAGACAAGGATAACCAATTAGATCTTGATCACTAGAAGAATAAGAAAAACTTCAAAAGGACTAATAATTATGGATTCACTAGGGTGAGAGACACAAGAAGGTGGATGCACAAAAGACCCCGTCATCCTGTACAAAATGCTATGACCAGGTATTCTTCATATTTCTATGAATATTTCGATTCATGTAATCATTTTGGTCATAGGGCTAGATAATGTAGAATCATTCCTAAAAGGAGTACAAACTTTGAAAGAAGAAATACACTTTCTCCTTTACTTTATATGAATGTGATTTTTTATAATTGTAATAACTTTGGTCATATAGCTACAAATTGTAGAACAAATCTTACTAAACCAAATGTTAAAAAGAAATTTTTACCTCCTAAGTCAAGAAAAGAATCTGAAAATAAGGAGGAGATGGTTGATAACATAGAAAATAAAACTAAGAAATTATGGAAAGAAAAGGGAGAAAGCTCTACACAATTAATGATTACACAAACAACCCTGCATGCTAAAAAGAAAAATATATTGGTAATAGATAGTGTCTACTCCAAAAACATTACTAGAGACAAGAGTAAGTTCATAAAACTCAAGAAATGTAATGGATGATCTGTGAGTTCGGATGATAACACTATAGTCCAAATATTTTGTAAAGGCGTCTTAAGTCTAGATGGTAAAAATCACACAAAGGATGTATTGTATGTTGAGGGACTAAAGTAAAATCTGTTAAGTGTGAGCCAAATATGTGACAATGGGTATAAAAACACATATGATTTAGAAGGTTACAATAAAAAAGAATGGAAAGATATTTGCACAAAGATTGAGAACTGATAGCTATCTCTACAACCTTTCTAAAGTAAAAGGTCAAAGTTGTTTGGTAGGACAGGCTGATGAAAGTTGGTTATGGCATAGAATATTAGGCCATGTATGAAATTTGAAAATTTGGTGAAAGTCAGTTCAAGAGGTCTGGTTAGACACATGCCTAAGATATCAAAACCTACAAACATCATATGCAAAGAGTGTCAGAAGGGAAAGAAAACAAAGGCTAGTTTCCCAACCAAAGAGAATTCAACTACTAAGCCTTTAAAACTAGTTCATACTGACTTGTGTCGACCTACAAGAACAAGGGGACTGAAAGGAGAAAGTTATTTTATGCTGCTAGTTGATGACTACACAAGAATGAAATGGGTGACATTCCTAAGGGACAAATCACAAGAATTTTAGAGATTTAAGATATTTAGAAATATGGTTGAGAAGGACATAGGTAGGAGGATGAAATTCTTAAGGTCAAACAGAGGAGGAGAATTCACATTAAGTGAATTTTTTGAGTACTATGAGGCACATGGAATAAAGAGACAATACTCAATGCCAAGAAGTCCACAACAAAATGGACATGTAGAAAGGAAGAATAGAGTTGTGCAGGATATGACCAGAACAATGTTGAAAGAAGGTAAATTAACTAATATATTTTTGAGAGAAGCAATACATACTGCAGTATACATTATGATCAGAGTTCAATCAGAGTGCATAGTGACAATACCCCCTATGAGCTATGATATGGTAGACTTGCATCTATAAAGTATTTCAAAGTGTTTGGCAGTAAGTGCTACATCAAAAGAGAAGATGAAAACTTAGGAAAGTTTGAATCAAGAAGTGATGAACGAATATTTTTAGGGTATTCCACTCAAATTAAAGCATATAGATTCTATAATAAAACACTAGAAAAGATTGTAGAAATCACCAATGTTAAAATTGATGAAAGTATAAAGCATGTCAAATCTAATCAACATAACTTTGAAGATGAATCAGGCTATGAAGACAATATGGCTAATGATGATGAAGAACCTGAGGAAATAGAATTTGAGAAGGCCCCTATAAAATATGTTCAAAAGGATCATCCAACAAATCATATAATTGGGGATAAAAATGAAGGAGTTCAGACTAGGAGGATATTTGCAAAGAATAAAGAACATGTAAATTTTGCTCTCATCTCAAATTGAACCAAAGAGTTTCTTTGAAGCCAACAAGGATGAAATATGGATAAAATCCATGGAAAAGCTAAATCAAATTGAAAAGAATAAAACATGGGAATTGGTTCCTATGACTCCAAGCAAAAATGTGATTGGGACCAAGTGGGTGTTTAGAAATAAACCGAATGTAGATGAAGCTGTAATAAGAAACAAGGCAAGATTAGTATGCAAGGGGTATGCACAACTTGAAGGAATTGATTTTGAAGATACATTTGAACTTTTAGCAAGGCTAGAAGCAATCAAAATGTTTCTTGCATTCTCAGTCTACAAAGGATTTAAAGTATATTAGATGGATGTCAAATCTACATTCTTGATGGAAACCTAGAAGAGGAAGTCTACATAGAACAACCAGAAGGTTTTGAACTGTCAGAAGATGATGATTATGTTTCTAGATTGAGAAAGACATTTTATGGTCTAAAACAAGTGGTTAGAGCATGGTATTCAATATTACACTAGTATTTGGAGCAACAAGGATTCAAAAAGGTATGCGTAGATAGTAGCTTGTATTTCAAGTCTAAAGATGAGCACATGATTATCGTTGTTGTTTATGTGGATGAAATAATTTTTGGTGGTAACAATGATAAAATGTGTAAAATATTTTCTACTCACATGCAAGATGAATTTGAAATGTCAATGTTAGGAGAGTTGTCATTTTTCCTTGGCCGACAAATTATACAAATTGGTAATGGGATATTCATATCTCAAACTAAGTATGCTAAGGAGATTCTCAATAAATTTTCCATGGATGAAAGTAGACCATTCAATACCCCCATGATTATTGATTGCAAGTTGAGTAAATTAAATGAGTCACCTAAGGAAAATCAGATAGTCTATAGGTCAATGATTGGAAGCTTGTTGTAGTTAACTGCATCAAGGCCAGACATTATGCAAGCAATATGTTTAGTAGCAAGATTTCAGGCTGCAGCTAGAGAGTCACATGTCAATGCAATGAAGAGAATATTTAGACATATCAAGAGTACTATTAACTATGGGCTATGGCACCCCAAGAGCAAGGATATCATTTTAAATCCATATATAGATGTTGATTGGAGAGAAACTATGGATGACCGGAAAATCACAAGTGGTGGAGCATTCTTCTTGGGAAACAAGTTAGTTTCCTAGATGAGAAAGAAACAAGAATCAGTCACTCTATCCATTGTTGAAGCAGGGTAGGTGGTAGCAACAACATGTTGTACCCAAGTCCTATGGATGAAGAAAACACTTAAGGACATGAAGGTGGAGTAAAAAGAACCTATCTCAATTCCTTGTGATAATTCAAGTGTCATAAACATATCCAAGAATCCAGTTTTGCACTCCAAAACAAAGAAAAAATCCATTAAGTATCACTTCATAAGAGAGAAGGTTGCAAATAAGGAGGTTAATGTGGAATATGTTCCCACACAAGAATAGGTAGCTGAATTTTTTACCAAGCCTCTTCCCAAGGAACAATTTGAATATCTAAGGTAGAAATTGGGATTCATTGCTCCCATATCATATCACTAGTCACTAGTGATAGGGAATGAGTCTAGGTGGAGTTTTCACTTATCATTCATTCATCCCTAGAAATAGGAAGGACATATCAAGTCAAGTACCAATGGTTTTACAAATTTCTAACAACTTGATGGTTGATTCCCACTTTTTCTTTGAATTCATTTCCAAAGGGCGAGTCATGTGTTAGGGGAGTCTTCTCTTTTCCATTGATGTCAAAAGGGGAGATAGAAATATTGTAATATTGTTTAGAGTGTCCAATTGGTATAGAGCTCTAATGTTATAGAATTCAATAGATCTAAATTAGTATCATATCCTCTCTGCCAACTAGTTTGAGCATTTAGTTTTTCCATCAATAACAAAGGGGGATATTGTTGTTATATTGTTGTCATTGATGTCAAAATGGGATTAGGTGTGAAGTGGAACTGATCTTGCATAAAGGGAGTGCTAGTATTGATTTCAAAATGTTGTCATTGATATTTGAGGAAGATAGTGTATTGTGGATCTAGAAGGTGTAGTGAATGCTATAAATGTTGTTCAAAGTTTTGCACTATTTTCATGTAATTCTATCATGTTGTTGCAATGAACTCTTTCAAGTACTTAAGAGAATAATTTGAGTCCAGATTTGTCATGGATTTTTTGAGAATAGCTCAGAAATATGTTTTGCAGGTCTGGAGTTTGAAGGCTATGCTTAAAACTGTTATACTTGTTGTCTCAGCCTAAATTAGGATTTTGTATTTAAACCCTTGTGTTCGTAATCATGGTGCCTTAACAGTCTTCTATTTTGTCTTTTACTATTGGTTGGAGGTTGTAGGTCATCTAAGTTATAACTTATGGCCTTTAAGTATGTTCAGTGATTGGCCCCTTCACGATATCACACAGTTATTGTCATTGATGGGCTTCACTGGATATCATGCATCACAAAAAGCTAAGGTGAATTGGTTTATAATTTAGAAATACACGATGAACAACTATCACTTGCTATCACACTTCGTGGATAGAAAGTTTAAGTTTGTTTTAAGATCAGGGATACACGATGGAGATGGTTTAACGGTCAAAATCAAGATGGTCAAATGAAATGAAGTGTTGGAGGATAGTACATTAGTGGGACCAATGACACATGGTGTCATATTTCCCTCACTTCACATCGTTGTTGTGAAGTGAGACGACAAGATGATTTGAGCAATATGTGATGTATGGGTGAGATTGAATGAAGGACATCTAATGGATGACATTACATCACAAGGTCTTAAGTTCATCGCAGTTATGAATTCAAAGGAAGTCAAGCTTTCAACAATGAGTGAAAAGTGTTGAGGGGTATTGGAGTATGATGTCTACAATAGACACATGGCATAAGCTCACCATCTCATGAATATTTTGTTGGCCCATTGTTAGGCCAACATGATAGCAATGAACAGTGTAGATTGTTTGATAGCTGATCCAATGGTGATCACTGCTTTGTGGCACATTGCAGATAAGAATTTTGTTATCCATAGCATATCAGTGATATGCAATGAATGATGGAGTTTAAAGGAAAGTGATCGAACAATGATCACTACATCATGGAAATGGATATGATTGTTCTAAATATTTTGGCGATACACGATGGTCATGAAGGATATGATCAACAAAGGATATTTTAATGACCACTTATTGAACGGTCATGATTTAAAGTTGTGATGATGAATGAAGAATGGAGGATTGTGGCACAAAGGCAGGAGATTGAAGGTCTAGATTTGAATATGTCAATCACAAACGACTATGTGTAAATAGGGTTTTGCCTAAAAACCAACTTGGAATGAAAATTTATTGGTCTAACTGCCTCAATGAAATATGTAATGTTATTTGATGCACATAATAGTGGTACAAATGGCCATAGAGATGAGTATTGAGATCAAATCAAATGTTTAGAAGAATGCATTAACTATATATCTAATCTTAGGGTTTGGTAGGAAGAGTATGAAGAAAATTATTTGCACCAAGAGCTAATGTTGTGTGGCTCAATGCAACTAGAGGACAATGAAGAAGATATCCTAAACTCTAATAAAGGATTAGGTCATAGTGGAAGGTCTTGAGGTGATCATTATTGATTTCACTACTCAAAACAGATAGAAAGTGTGTCAAATAAGAGAGTAGCATGGTGTAGTGATGCAGAGCTCCTAAGACAACTAGAGTATACAAAAAAATAGGAAAGAAGAGCTACTACAGAGTATAGTGGAGCATTGAGGTGGATAGAAAATGCACTAAGAAAGAAAGAGAGGAATAGAGATAGAATAGTGGGGTGCAGAGCAGTAAAGAGAGTTGTTGTGATAGCAACAAATAGTTGAGTAGTTATAGAGTAAGTTGTAACATTGATTAGAGTTCCTTAGGAACAAATTGTAATCATCTTACATGTAAATTTGATAGGTTGGTGCCATCACATAACTAAGTTGGTGCTCAGTTCAGGGGATAGGTTTCTCCTTAGGGTTGATTCCCTTAAAGTCTTTAATAAAGGATGGATTAGGATAGTAGCTCCTAGCAACATTTTCTCACCGTGGTTTTTCCTATTGGATAGGACAATTGAGAGGGGGGGTGAATTAGTTGTCACATATTTTAACCTTAAATTCAATTATCAGAACTAACACATAAACTGATTAAGTGATTAACCATCAAATTCCAATGCACAAACACAATAACACCATTTTTATGTGGAAAACCTAATGAGGGAAAAACCATGGTGACGATTAACTCACACTATAAAGAATATCAAAAGTGATTACAAAAAGGCTCATTGCTTGGAATTAGGACTCACTATCCAGAATCACTATCCACAGGGCTACAACCCAGATGGCTCACTGACATAGAGATATAAAGAAGACAAAAAATATTTGTTAGAAAGAGACAACTATCCCAATGCAACAAAGAATTCCACCACAATCACTAATCCACTTTCATGAATGATAGAGTTCACCTTCTGCTCACTACATCCAAAAACTTAATTTTAAGCTGCACACTGACCAACCACACACATAACTCACACAATTTCAAAATAGCATCAAATTCGTGTTTGCTCTTTCACTTATCTTCCTTCTTTTCTTATGTACACTTTTCATTGCTAGCACATTTTATATCTATACCATCTCCAACTTTGAAAAGATACAAAATCAACCATCCAACTTCAAATTCAAATTAGGTCAGCTCCAAACATCCTAGGGTGGAATTACAATGAGGGTGACCCAAACACATGCTTCATCAGGACTCATAATAGATCCAACACGCTTCATCAACTTCAAAGGTAGTGCTTGACACATGGTCAGTCAAACCAATGTAAAACACTTAGATCAATTAGGCTCGATGCTTCCAAATGTCGAAAGAATCTTCAATAGGACTAGGGAAACACAACTCTTGAACCATAAAGAGAAATTTGGACCAGCAACAATTCTCCCAGACCTCATACAAAACATAGTTCACAAATACCAAACCAACAACTGACAACCTGTAACTTTCTTTATATACAATTTTCTCAATATCCTCAACATATATAGTTAACACCAACTAGTAGATAACCAATTGACTAGTTGACATCAATGGAAACACTTCCATTCCTCTTTCTATTCTTGCAACATTTCCCATCTTGGTTTTTCCATGTATATTTTTTGTTATGTGTTGATCTTTTATGTGCATGTGTTTGCCACATCTTTTAAGTTTCAATCTACACATCTAGTTTTAAATGTGTGTATTCTCTTAAGATAAGAAGGCTAGAATTTTTGTATCTACTAATTCATCCCCCCTCTCAATAGACTGTTGTGTTCCAACAAACTGTATCAGAGCACTAGGTTCCCTAGGATTAGCTTAATAACTCGGGTAGATCCTTGACTTCCTGAACAAAAATGGCCAATCAAGAAAGCTCTTCCTCAACCAAGCCACCTAATTTTGATGAAACAAATTATGTCTATTAGAGCTCATTAATAAAAGGATATTTGGGATCTTTAGGTTTTGATGTGTGGATGTCATTTGTAACTGGATACACACAACCTCTCACACCTCCTACTGATGCTACAACTAAAAAGGACTTTGAGAACAATGAAAAGGCATGATTCACAATCATGAATTGTTTATCTAGGTTTCCGCACAACAATTTTATGTATTGTAAGAATGCAGAAAATGTCTAGGATACATTGAAAAATATTTATGAAGGAGATGAAAAGATAAAACTCGAAAAGCTACAAATACTAAAAGCTAGATTTGAAGGCCTAAGAATGTCAGAGGAAGAAAGGATTGCAGACTATCTTTTGAGAGTTAATGATATTGTGAACTCTATCAAAGGATATGGAGAAGAGTTGAAAGAAGATGTGGTTGTATTGAAAGTTCTCAGATCAATGACATATGAGTATGACTCCAAGATCTCAGCTATAGAAGAAGGGAGATAAATAGACAAACTAAATCTAAATGAGCTACATGGTATATTCACAGCCTATGAGATGAGGATGAGATATGAAGAACCTTCTAGGAAATAAACTGCTTTCAAGACTATTAATAAGGAGAAGGATTGTGAGAGAGGGGGACGACCCACTGCAAGGCCCTATGTCACAAAAGGCCAAGAGAAGAAAGGCTGCCCTAACTCACCTCAGTTTAAGGGATAGTTAGGATGAAGAGGATGAGAATGATGGGGATTATACATCCTTCGATCACTCTACAATCCCGAATATTGGAGAGAGACCAAGTGAGTCAGCCTTTAGAGTCAAATTCGTGTCTCAGGCATCTCTTTGAGGATGGAAGTGCAGTTCCAAGATGACAACATGATGCACTGGCATCTCATAGGTGCATTGGCGTCTGTATGGCCAGAGAATCAGAAAGACAAGACTCTTACTTAGGAAGGGAGATTATTAGCCTAGTCTAGAGATGTTTAAAGTGAAAGAATAAAATTATGAAAAGAGAAATAAAAATATGAATATGATAAAAGAAATGTATTACCACGAAGATGACAAAGATGATCTCATACAATGCTCTCCTCCCCAACTTGCTCTGAACTCTCTCCACCTGCACACAATAAAGGGAGAAATTTTTGGGGTTGTATAGGGGCCTGCCTGCCTCAGTCAGACCCCCATCTTGGTGTTTCCACCTCCACGGACAACCAAATTTGGGATAGTAGAGAGAAATGATAAAGAAAAGAAACTACAAGCTACGTAAACACAAAAATACTACAATCAGTGCATGCTTACTCAATCAAAAGAAAAAGGAGAGATTGTAGGAGATTACCACCTCTATCCAAGGCACTCAAGGCTCGTTGAGGAGTGAAAGAGAGGGAATCAAGCCTTTTTTGCCACGGTTTCAGTCCTATGCTCGCTCTGTTGGAGTGATGGAGCAGTGGATTGCTACAATGGAGTGAATTTTGTTGCTAAAAAGCTTGAATGGGTGTTGAAAGAGTGGAGAAAATGTGAAATAATAAGCTCAAGATCTCTCAAAAATTCTCTAAAACTTCTGCTAAAGAGTCCTATTGAAGAGTGCTATGGATGGAAGGTTGAAGATTATGAAGAGATGGATGAAAAATGGCCATATTCGGGTCTTCCAACTGAAGAAGGATGTTACTCTTCGAATTCCAATAAAAAATGTAATGCCTCTATAGTCTCCAGCTATAGGAATATATCAAGGACATAAGCACGTTGTACAAATGTCTATGCACTGTACAGGCATCCTCGATAGAAACTCCCCAACAAACACACAAACCAGGTGCCAAGTGGAATGCAAGGAGTGGGCTTAAGTGGAATTAAGCCTCCACTTTTGTTTTTCTAAAGTGTTAATGGTCAAAAGGGAATTTGCATTGGGGGTGAAAATTCATGTTGATACATTTTACCCCCACTTTAGTGAGAATGGGTACTGATGAGTGCTTTGGTAAAGTAGAGTAGTGTTGATGGTGTTTTCTGCACAACAACAACTCAGAAAGAATATGATATCCTATCTCTCTTGAAAGGTAAATCTCTATGGGAAAAGAGATAACCCCAAGGTCTCTAATGTCAGGTCTTAACAATGCAACAAAACAACTCAGTGATAAATGTGAAAATGTTGGTAATCACAATGGGACCTTACTACAAGCAAACACTAGACTTCTAATTTATCAGATCTAAACAATGAATTGATACTTGAAATCTTGATTTGAACCCTGAAAATAAAGAAACAACAAAAGATAAAGGTTCCAAAAATTATTCTAAGACTACTTCTAACCCTAAGATTGAAAATGCCAAAAGATAAAATGCTCAAAATGGACTGATCTCTCATAAACTACTTTTTGTTTGACCCAGATGATTCTACAATTTCATAGAAATAGTGCAATCTTCTAAGGTATTTAAATATTTTCAAATAAAAAACATTCATTCAACCAAATCTATTGCAATTGAGATGAACAAAGCTTTACAATTGAACTAAGCACAATTTTAAGTCCAGGCTAACTTTGCAAAGCAGCTAACAATCAACTAACTGCAAAAAGTATGGACTAGAGATTGCTGCAAACATTCTAAACATGAAACCCTAAGCATTACCAAACAATTTAACCATAAATTTATAAGCAATTTGAAAGATAGAATAAAAAGAACCATGCTAGATGAAATTCCACAAGATAGATACCAAACCACAATATCCCTCTTATATTAAATCATCCAAAATAACAACTCCAGTTTTCTGTTACAACACTTGCTTGAGAATAAACCCTAATTCGCTATAATATCACTTATCTATTTTCTCTCTATCTCTATCATTATCAACTTACCTATCCTTGTATATTCAAATGAGGCAACATTCCTATTTTATAGAGAATCCCTAAGATAGGTCGGCCCAAAAAGATAATTTACAATAAAAACATGACCTACAAGAGGTCGACCTCAAAGATATTCGAACATAATATGAAATGTGCCATTGGCTCCAATTTCATCCAAAATGGCCAAGATACCAAAAGGGTCGACCCAATACAGGTGAATAATGGGAAGCAAAAATCTCAATGTAACCCTATATAGCTACTCCCCATCCTTGTCCTTGGCTCGATCTTCTTCACCATGTATGGCCAACAAGATTCTATCTAGCTCAGCAATAGGTGGCACACGAAAAACCCTAATCCTTCTCTCAAGATACTTGATGTCATCTCTTGCCTGCCTAACTGTACCATCCCAATCCACCCTATTATTCAAGTATCTGTCCATAACTACAATATAAGTTGCAGCATCATCAAGCTGATGCCCAGTAATTGGCCCTTCACTGACTGGAGAATACACATCTCTCCACCATTTCCTAAGTTGCTCCAAGTTAAGATGTTTCAGAGCAAACTTCTTCCTTCCAGTCATGACCTCAAAGAATGAGATACACTTATCATGGATACCAATCAAAGTGTCCTCAATTTGCCTTGCCTGTTTATGGACCTTTTTCAAGCCCTTCTACCTCATTTGCAGGATTTCAAACCATTCCCAAGGTTCAGACACCCTTGGAAAAGGAAGAATCCCACACTTTACCAGTTTATCTTTAGTGAACTCCATGATTTTTGTGGTTTTCTGCAGTAGGAGACCAGTATCCTCCTTATCCTGAGCTAATATAACCTTCAACCAATCTATCGACCTCATAGCATCCCCTCCAATTGACAAAATGTTCTTAATAGCATCATCTCCTTTGGTCTGGACACCCTGCAACCAAGCAACTATAGCATGTGTGGTGCCTTTCATCTTTTCCAGCTCAGAGATTGTCTCCTGAGGCAAGAAACCAACAACAAAGGAGGAAGAGCTAATAGCTTGCAAGGGTTTCATCAACTCTTGCAAGTACTTCTTTAGTTTCTCATTCTCCCTCTCTAGCTCATGCCTAGTTTACACAACCTTCTTCAACTTGCCCACAATCACAGCACTGAAGCCTTCATATTCCTCAATATCTTTCTCCACAGAAGCATGCCCCAAGTCAACAGTTTGCACATGATAATCTGGGGCAGTCACATTGTCTCTATCTTTATTTGGAGTAGGGGTAGCAATATGGGTCACTCTGTTGCCTGATCCATCTCTTTCAATTCGAGACACAACCCTAGCTTTCTTCTTAGTTTTTTCCTTTTCCACATTAGCCATAAAGAAATCCCAATTAGGAGGAGCATCCTTCACTATTACCATTTTGCTCTTCAACTCTTTATCTAGCCAATCTGGAATAGTAGACCCAACAGGCACTGTATTTTGCCTATCTTGCTCCTGTTCCTGTTGATCATCAGTTGCATCCTTTTCAACACTTGGTATATTAGGAATATCCATGGTTGGATTCTCCCTATCCTGCACCTATTCTTCCACAACAACCTGTACCAGTGAAGTGGTCCTAGCTAGTATTTCCTCCTTTTGTGGAGACTTGTTCGATTTCTCTTTCACAGGTGAATCTACATGTGACACCAAGGGAGATTGAATCACCTTGTTGATTTCTGCCTCTGTATTATAGAGGTCTCCTTCCTGAAATTCTTCCTCACTCAAATCTTTAGGATCTTCATCCTTCTTTGGTTCCTCCTGTGTGCTACCAGCATCCTGAGGAATGGAGACACTTACCTGTTCCACAATAGGAACACTCACTAGAACATCCTCCTTTTCTGCAGTATCCCTTGGGGAAGGAGTCCTTGACCTCCTCATGTACACTTGTGTCCTCTCCCCTAAGCTTTCCACCTCTACCACTGGTGGCTCAATCTCCTTACCAATTTTAGGATCCTCCTCCACCTTCTGTGATAGCTTTGTAATCCTTCTTCTCTTTATCAATGGAGGAGCAATTTCTACCTCCTCTTCTTCTTCCTTATTATTTTCAACTTCCTTCCTCAAGGCATGTCTCCTCTTCTTAGCAATAGGTTTCCTATGTTTACTTACCTCTGCAACCTTCTAAAATTGAACATCCCTTACCTGGATTCTGAAAGGAAAATCCACCTTTTCCTTGCCTTTAGGATCTGGTTCAAGTGACTCCTCAGAAGCAAAGTGAGACTCTAAGTCTCCCATCAGATCATAGGTGCATGGGACACCTTCATCCTCCAACTCTAACATCTTGTGCTTCAACCACATCTTAGTGTATTTGATCACCGGGGTCATGATTTGATCTAACTCAGTCTTTTCTTCCTCTAACCAGTCAACTTCTCCAACTGGCCTATCTTTTACTGCCTCGTAGACATGACCCTGGATTACATTTCCATCCTCTTCCACTTGGTCAGGGATGGCCTTCACATTGTATATCCTTACCAAATCCACTAGAAATCTAGAGAACTTCTTTCTTACCTCAAACTCATCAGCAAGGTTAACCCAGTAATTTTCAATATGGGCCTTATGGCTATATTCCCTACTGGCCTTCTTTTGAGCTTCGCCAGTGATGTCAAACCTTGATCTCTTGGAATGGAAAGAGAGACCAAAAGTACCCATCTCCTCCTTAGAAGCATGAGCAGACTGAATGGAAGCACAAACCTCACCCATTCCTATCTTTAAAGGAGAGTCATTCGCAAAACTTGTCTTGTGCATTTCTCCCTTCACAACATTGTCGAAGTCACAAATCTATCTAGTGACTTCCAACAATATGATATGATCAGTAGGGTATCTAGGGAGTCTGTAGGGAGTCCTTTGAAAACCATCAACTCTGATGTATGAAAAAGTTGGGAAGTGGATAAACCATGCCCCATATCTCCTTATCAATTCTTTAGCCTTGTCAGAAACTCTCATATGCTTTGCACCTTGGAGTAATCTTGTGATGTACATTGTGAAAGCGTCATTGGATCTCCTGTAACTTCCTCCAGTTAGGTGCAGCAATGGATATACTTCATATATAGCATCTTGCCCAAAGGTACCCCTAGTGCTCAACCCCTTGTATGGGTGAAGTCTCGCCAATGCATACACTAGGTAAGAGTTCATAGTAAAAGTCTTGGTTTGCAAGACATTGCATAACTAATCATGAATCACTGCACTAATGAAACCTGCCCAGTGATAATCAATTCCCTGCACCATTCTAGCAATTATATTGAACATCCAAGTCTTGAACACACCTGCACTCTTCAACCCCACCAGCCTGCTAAGAAGAGTGATGACATTGTAGTACTCTCTCTTGAACTTGAGCTTGAATAGTTGCTTAGGCAACTTGGAGAAATGGGATTTAGGCTTCTCCAACCAAGAGTTAATCACCCCTCTGAGACTTAACTACATTTTCTTCATAATACTTCCTAGTACCATCCATGTCAAAAGCCACCACATGTGACTTGTCAAGCATATCAAAGGTTACAACAATGGATACAGGGCTGAAGCCTACCAAAATCCTTCCCTGGGGACCAATTATCCTTTGTGTCCCTCTATCATAATTTCTAGCACACTCAAGCACTAGCTCATAACACTGCATCGTGGAAGGGAAACCTGCTACATGAGCCAATCTGGAGTCCACAATTCTCTTAGCCAACAAAGGAGGGCTCGGTGCCGACATCTCAGCCTTAAATTCCTCATAGTCTCACATACCTACATTGATATCTGTGATTCCTGACCAAATTGAGGTCAGCTTACTCTCAGGAATCTGGCTCTTTATGTCCAATTTTACTTTCTCTGCATCTCAGATGGCCGAAGTCTCTACACTTTGATCTGTTGCCTTCCCCTTGCCTCGACCAACAATATCTTGTCCTGATCCTGCCTACAAACAAATAAAGATGACCACAATCAGATCCACAAGAAACAAAAAGTGCAGGAAATCAGTATCCCAAAGTTTAGGATCTATCCCCCTTCACGGATTCCACACTGGTGAGAACTTCTGGGAAAATCCAAACCAGGCGGATTCCAGCGAACCAGGCATGCAAACTCCCATAATATCATTTTAATCCACCAATTTACAAAGGAGTATCATTAGAAAAACTCAGCATAAGTTCATTTAATCTATCATATACATCATCAATAAACAAATCCTTCATAATCATTAAATTCAATATTTTCCTAGAAAACCCAGAAGAATCCGCCAGAGATGGATTTTGGCGAAAACAACAATAGTTATAACTAATTCGAGAAAATGGAGGAGACACGGAACATCCGGGAACATCCGGAGGGAACGGATTTTGGCGAGAACTAGATATATCATCATTAAAGCATGAAATCAGTAAAACAACCCGATTGCGAACATCGGGAAATCCCGGAAGAAGCAGATTTTGGCAAGACAAATGAAATCCAGGAAAAAGTGGTGAAAAAGAAAGAATAGGAAAAGTCGGGGAAATCCGGGGGAAGTGGAATTTTGTGAAGATGTTGAAAACCCAAAATCATCCACATCTTTCTTACTTTCACAAAAATGATTCAAATAACCCCTTATCTAAGGCCAATACTTCGACAACGACTTAACCTAGAACTCCAACAGATCAAACATGAATTTAGAACACTCCTCACAACAATTCAAGGAGGATTGGCCATGCCCTAGGTCAAGAACCCTAAAATATCCGCCATGAAAGCACAAAGAACCAAGCATTACTTGCTCACACACTGAGATGGAAAGTCTAAGACCAATGCAAGCAAATGCCCAAAAGAAACAATACTAGACTAAGAATAAACATTTAATGACCAACCAAACAGACTGGTACAATAGTGAAAACCCCCAAAATGCCCAGTGATGATACGCATACCCAAGGAAATCAAGAAACCATGAAGGACCAGAAAGCAAATGAACCGAAGCAATTTGAAATCAACAGAGACAAGGAGCATATCAACATACCATGAGAAAGAAAGGATCGAAACTGACACCAATAAATAATTGTCAAACATGAGCAGGATACAATCCACGCACACGAAATTCAAATGCAACAGTCGAAATGGCCTCAAAATCCCCAATCCAGTAAAACACCAAAAACTCCAAGACTCAAGCTCAAATGATAGTCAAATAAACAAACTCAAATGATCAATTACTTCCCAAAATCCAATATATCAATGCCCCAAAACACTCACACAAATGCCATTAATGCGGTCGACAAGACAACCACGACTACAAAAACTTAGAGATTCGACAAGGTAACGAACTTCAGAGAAATCCAGACCAGATGGATTTGCCCGGATCCGGGTCAAAAGGTAGTTACTTCCGGATATCGAAAGAAAACTGGGAGAATCCGGCCAAGGCAGATTTTCTCGAAGACAGTGAAAACTCCAGAATGCATTCAGAACTCAAGATTTTCAATAAAATTCATAAGTGTGCCACTTCAACTAGCAAGATGGACATTAAAGCATGGGAAAAAAGCAAGCAAAACCCCCAGAAAAGAAGGGCCAATACACCAAAAAGAGAAGAAAGAGGGTCCCCACTTTCAGTGGGGCATGTGTGCAAAAACTGCACAACAAGTAGTAAAGAAGTAACCAAGTAAGAGATGCATAGCTAAACTAATGAGGAAGTAGAGCATGGTTTGGCGAACTCAAAAGTTCTTTAAAGGACCTCATAGTTCTGTAGAACCACAAAGCTGAAGTACAAAAGTACCTTACAGGTTTAGAATCCTGCAAGGGTGGTATCCTTCAAGAACTCTCACATGAAGGAAACTAGGAAAGAACCTTACACCCTCACAAACTTGCAATGAAGGTATCCCCCAAGAACTCTCACATGAGGGAGATTGAGAAAAGAACCTTACAAACCTGCATACCTACAAGGTAGGTATACTCCAAGAACTCTCACATGAAGGAGACCGAAGAAAGAGGACTTCATAGAGTCAAAGATGGCGACATGTTTACCTGCATATAGAACACATCAAGAAGCGGCTATGCAGGCTAGTGAATGGAAAATCACATAGACCATCACTAAGTTGTAAATATTTCAAAGGGGTCCCTCGATAACCCTTAAAAAGGAAGGAGGGTCCACTCAAGGGACATGTTGTTTAAAAAGTAAGGTCTAGTTGGGCTTCTCCCAAGCTAGACGTGAAATGCAAAGATGGTCTAGTTAGGTTGCCCCCAAACTAGATGTCAATATGTGAAGTAGGTCTAGTCGGGTTTCCCCCAAGCTAGATGCCATAGAATTTTGTTGAAACTTTCAAAGGGGTCCCTCGAGAACAAAATGTGAAGAGGTGGGGTCCACTCAAGGGACACACTGTTCAAAAGCTTAATGTCTTCCTTTTTGAATTGATTCATCATCAAGGAATCCTCTTGAAAGATGTTCACTTCATCAAGAAATTCAAAAGGATATGTGCTCATGCAAGGGGAAGACTAAGACCATTCCCACTTCAGAGGAGGATTTTCAATTCCTTTCTTTATGAACCCATGATGAAGGAAACACGTTCCATTAGGGTTCCAAGTTGAGAATGAGATTCTAACAAGTGTGTGAAGGGATGTCGAGAAAAAAATTATTTGGCGACAAATTCATTTTATAAATACCAAGTAATGTAGAAGGTGTGTTGCCACACATGAAGGGGAAAAATCAAGCAAAGATGAGAGAAAGATAAAGTGAAAGGTTAAGAAAATAGTTCATGCACAAAGGGAATAGGAGGATCTAGTTATGTAGGGTCAGATCTACCTTTATTTATAAATAGTAGGTAATTGCGGTAAGAGGCGAATGATCATCAATCCCCAACCAGATCAAGAAGAATGCATGAAAGATAAAGTAAAATAAAAAATTGGGTCAACATGGAAGGAGGCCTAAATGCTCCCAATGCTTTGCATCATCCCCAATTTACCGAAAGTCAATCACTAACATGGAAGAATGTAGATACATATAGAGGAAGGTTTACAACACAAACACCATGCCTGTATCCACACACTAACAAGGGTGATGAGGGTCATCCAGGAACATATAGCATGATCACGGGGGAAGAACATGTCATGACACACACACACATCTAATATAAAGATTAAGAAGAGGGTCTCCCCCTAACATTGGTTGACCAATAGGTCATCAAATTCACACTCTAGATTATCGAAGGAAGGAAGACGATCCTACAACAACATAATGTTAAGGGGAGAAGCTTTCGATCCTCCTGCAACAAGGGCCAAAGCACAGGGACCTATGAGGTCTTTGTCACTTAGCTCTTGTGGGTCTAGGGTCAATGACCTAGTGAAGATCATTGATAGGTTCGGGACTTCATCCACTGAGTTAAACATGCAATTAATAGGAGTGTCATGTTTCACCTCAGTGAATGGAGGAGTTTGCACCTGAGGTTCACTGCTAGGCTCACCAAGAGACTCAAGAGCAGTGAAAAACTTAGGGAAGGTTGGGACCGGTTCCATTACGAAGACATAACAAGTCAATTTAGGGCCACCTTTCAAAGAAGGTGGGTTCTTCTTATGTCCTCCATTGCTGGAGTGGCCAGGCTCTACCTTCTTTTTCATCTGGGTTGGTGAACTCCCCATCTGGGGACGTGAAGTACCCATAGATGAAACAAGGAGTGGCAAGGAATATGAGGAAAGAAATAGAGTGTTAACCATGTCCATGGGCTTTGGGAAAGGCAAAACATCTAGGATGAAAGTCAACAAGGGTGGCTCCACTGAAGGAGCGATGAACACCTATACCCTTCCGGGCACATGTGCGCTCACAACAGGAGTTGGAAGAGATTTAGAGATGGATGGAGGGAAAGAGGAGGACATAGTAGGAGATGTGGTCTTCTCTTCCTCCTTATTCTATAAGGAGGCTTGCTCAGTGAGGAGAGACTTTCAACAGAACTTCCACTCATGTGCAAGGTAGTTTCTACCACTCTTTGCATCGGAAGCCAAAATTTGTGAAGGGATGGAAGGATCCTGCTCAACCATGGGAGTGTCCTCCACGGATGTCTCAAATGGAAGGGTAGACTCCTGAATGGGAGAAGGAGGGCCAGGCTTAGAAATAGCAGGAGGAGTTGACTCTACCACCTTAGGGGTGGATCCTTTCCTGTTTGGGGGAATAGGAAGAAGCCAAGGGGTGAAATCTCTCTACGATCCTTTCTTTCTACTGTACAAATAATACCAAGGTCCTGGGGACCCATTAGGGAGATCCAATATCCTAACTTTGGGCTTTCGCCAAGGAGGCATCATCGAACTTAATGGGTAGAACCTGGGCTTGTTCATCCAATACTCTTCCCAAGAGAGGGGAGTGGACAAATCAACTTGAGAGGGAGTGAGCTTCTCCTTTCCTTTTTGGGAGGAGGAGGTAGTTGGCTACTATATCATGGGAAGGGTCAGCTTCGGCTATCCCTTGCCCACAATTTTGTACTTCACATAGTTCTTGTAAAGTAGGTTCGTTTTCTGTGGGAGTGGACCGACTGGAGTGGGCCAAAATTGATCCAATGAATATTCTCCACGGGACACCATAGGATGATATCCAGTGTCATGTACTACATGTACAACACCTTTGTGGAAAAAATTAAGGCACTTATGAACCATGAAGGTGATCCCATTCATGGAAGCTAGCCAAGGAATGCCTAGCTTCACTTTGAAAAGTTCTGACTTGGGTATGACATCGAAGACCATGTCTACACTCCTAGGTCCAACTAGGATAGACAAGGCTATCAATCTATAGGGTTTAAGAGAAAGACCATCATGCATGCTAGGTCCAACTTTGTTTTGTCATATTCCTCCCTTTGTAGGGAGTTTAAGAGTAATGTCTCCTCCGTGATGACATTCACTCTACTCGCAGGTTCAACTAGAACCCCTATCACAATGTTGCCATTAAGGTGAGTGAGAATATAAAGCGGAGAAGGTTTGTTATTTTTCTGAACATCTTGTGAGGTAAATGTTACATCTAGCAAGCCAGTCGCAAGATGAGTAGAGGGAGTAATAGTAACCATGTTAACATATACCTCAGGGTGAGAAGTAGAATTAGTGGGATCGATAATCATGTTAGCAGAATGTGATGGAAATGGGTCCGTGTATATTTGCAACTTACTGTTAGCTTTCACCACTAATTTATTCATGTTTTGTTTTCCTCCGTCAAGACGGATACTACCATCCTCGATGTGGTCCTGCATCTAATGATGTAGGTGCATACATCGTTCGATATCGTGTCTATTAACTTGATGGTACTAACAATGAGTGTTTTCTTCATACCAGCTAGGGTATGGTTCTCTAACTAGTTTAGGAGGTGGCAGGGTAAGGATCTTATCCTTCACCAACTTCTGCAAGATGGAAGAATAAGATTCTGATAGCTTCGTAAACTTTCAGTTGCATCTGAGGCCTTTGTTATCCATAGCAGCTACTACATTCATGACAATTTTACCTCTGCCGGAGATCGATACGATAGATCTTCCTTCAGATCTGGAGTGCGAGGGAGGACCCTCGAACTGGACCACTATTTTCTAGTATTCTCATAAAGCCGCACACAAGTCTGCAAAAGAAGGGTACTTCATGAGGGAAAAATTATCTTGCCAAGGCCTTTGTAAGTTCCTTATGAAGACCTTCTATACATTTGAGATAGGTAATAGATACAAGATCTATGAGAAGATTGCTTGGTATCGTGCTATAAAGTCTAGAATCTTCTCATTGTCCCCTTGTTTGCATCTAACAAGGTCTGAGAAGGTCATATTTTGTCCGATATTGGCTTGGAGCTATCACAAGAACTGGTTCACAAGATGATCAAATGTGAAGATGGAATTATCAAGCAAAAAACAGTAACAATCTAGTGTTGTATCTTTGAGGGATCAGGGAAACAATTTAGCCATCAATGTATTGTGATGGAAAAAATCTATGCATAAGGTGTTAAAGGCAGAAACATGTGTTTGTGGATCCCCTTTACCACCATATTTCTCAAATTTCAGAATCTCCATCCCTTGCAAGAAAGGAGTGTTTAGGATTGCAACCAACAACAGGTTGTGTCAGAAGAAGGGCTGGAAGATAGGCTGGGCTGAGGCTTGGGAAAGTTTTTCCAGTTGGTTTTGCATCTTCCCCATATTCTGAAGAAGGGTATTTAGAATAGGGTCATTAGAAGACATAGGACCACTGGAACCACTGCCAGATCCGCCATCATGACCATCGCCAGAACCACCACCAATACTGCCACCACTAGTGTGACTTCCACTGGTGCCACCACTGTGACCACCACCAAAGCTGCCACCTCCACTAGTGTGACTTCTGCCAGAGCCACTGCTAGAGCTGAAGCCACCACCATGACTTCCACTGACATTGCCTTTGCCAATGCCACCTCCATTTCCAAAGCTCCCACCACCAAAGCCTCCACCACCGGAGGTGACAAAAGGAGTGAAGTGGAAACCCAAAGGGTTTCTATTTACTTTGACAGTATCCAAAATTCTAGAAGTAGAGGGTATATTGACTGAGGGGACTATGTCAGTCATATATACAGATATAGGAGGCATTGACATCTCCAGCTGCCTCTCATGTTCCTCGAAGAGGCCACCTTGTATCAGGAAACCAAAGCTTGAGGGGGCACATGCTTTATCCAAACTGGCGAGACTATCCAAGAGTTCTACACCTATCTGGTCTTTTTCACCATGTATCTTATTTCATCGATCACCTTAGCAGCCCTAGCCAACTTCTAGTTTCCTTCTAGGTGATATTCCAATGCACCTAACCCCTTACCAAGACTAATGACATACTCAGAAGGGATATGGATAACCTCATGCTCTTCCATAGATGAAGAGGTCAGTGACATAGGAGGAGTAGGGATGCGATCAATTTCATCAATAAATCTAGATTCACCTCACGCTGCATGCTCTTGTGTAGACAAACAAATCATGGAACCAGAGAAAAGGCTAGTAGTGAAGCTAGAGGAGATCTTAATCTTGTCCATCGAAAGGTGTCACAAACTTCTTCTAAAAATATGCCTAGAGGTTCTAGACTAGGTTGTGAAGCTCATAAACTTTCACAACACACTAGGGTACAATGACCAAGAGGTATATGAGAAAAATTTCAGGATGCCAACAAATGGATAGACGTTGATTCACGTCGGGTTCACCAAAAATGTGAGAGAGGGGGACCACCCATTGCAAGGCCTCAAGTCATGAAAGGCCAAGAGCACAAAAGGCTACTCTAACTCACCTCAATTTAAGGGATAGTTAGGATGAAGAGGATGAGAATGATGAGGATTATGCATCCTTTGATCACTCTGCAATACTGAATATTGGAGAGAGACCAGGTGAGTCAGCCTTTAGAGTCAAATTCATGTCTCAAGTAGCTCTCTCTCTAAGGACAAAAGTGCAGTTCTAGGATGACAGTGCGACGCGCTGGCATCTCATAGGTGTGCTAGCGTCCATACGACCGGAGAACCAGAAAGACAAGACTCTAACTCAGGAAGGGAGACTATTAGCCTAGTCTAGAGAAGTTTAAAGTGACAGAATGAGATTACGAAAAGAGAAATGTAAATACGAATATGATAAAAGAAATGTATTACCACCAAGATGACGAAGATGATCTCGTACAATGTTCTCCTCGCCAACTTGCTCTGAATTCTCTCCACCTGCACACAATAAAGGGAGAAATTATTGGGGGTGTATAGGGGCCTGCCTCAATTAGACCCCCATCTTGGTGTTTCCACCTCCATGGACAACCAAGTTTGGGATAGTAGAGATAAATGATAAAGAAAAGAAACTACAAGCTACGTAAACACAAAAACACTACAATCAGTGTGTGCTTACTCAATCGAAAGAAAAAGGAAAGATTGTAGGATATTACCGCCTCCGACCAAAGCACTCAAGGCTTGTGGAGGAGTGAACGAGAGGGAATCAAGCCTCTATTGCCACAATGTATGTCTTGCGCTCACCCTATTAGAGTGATGGAGTAGTGGATTGTTACAATGGAGTGAATATTGCTACTACAAAGCTTGAATGGGTGTTGAAAGAGTGGAGAAAATGTGAAACAATTAACTCAATATCTCTCAAAACTTCTCTCAAACTTGTGCTAAAGAGTCTTGCTGAAGAGTGCTATGGATGGAAGGCTGAAGATTATGAAGAGATGGATGAAAAATGGCCATATTTGGGTTGGCCAGCTGAAGAGGGACGTTACTCTTTGACTTCCAATAAAAAATGTAACGCCTCTACAATCTCTAGCCACAAGAATCTACCAAGGACATAAGCATGCCACGCGAACGTCTATGCACTGTGCGGGCACCCCCAACAGAAACACCCCCACCAACACACAAACCAGACACCAAGTGGAATGCAAGGAGTTGGCTTAAGTTGAATTAAGCCTTCACTTTTGATTTTCTAAAATGTTAAGGGTTGAAAGGGAATTTGCATTAGGGGTGCAAATTCATGTTGATACAAGGATATATCTCCCAAGAAAGATAAGGAAAAATTGATTCCATTCGAGGATAATGAGATTGATGAAGAGGAATTGGAAAATAGAAAGGTAATTTTCCCTTTAAATATTTGAAATGTGCTAAAGTAGGCCATTTCACTGCTCAATGTCCCTAAAATAAGAAAATAAACTCTTGAAAAGAGGTAGATGACAAAATGGAGAAACCCTACTACCCTAAGAGAAGAAATTTTTAGAAGAAAAAGAAAAGCCTATACATCCAATAGGTAGTGATGTATCAGAATACTACAACACCTTAGATGATGAATAAAATTGTGCTTTTATTGTAAGAGACAATGAGTTTCTCTTTATAGAAAAAGAGTTTGAGGAGTAGAAGAATGAAAAGGCTCAAGATCTTCCTGAAGAGGGTGAAGAAGAAGGTGTGGTTGACCTCAAAGGAGAACTCATCTATGCTCTAGATGAGATTAATGATCTCAAAAATGAGATTGAGGTGTTAAACAAGGAGAACAAGCAGAAAAATAAACTTTCTCAAAAAGAGCTAGATAAACTAAGGAACGAGAAGAATCTACCTAAAATATGGTAGATTTGAAGTTGAAGCTAGAAGAATCCAAGAGAGCAGAAGATGTGATTCAATACAAGATCCAAGTTTAAGCTGACAAATGCATAAAGCTTTAAGAAGAGTTTGTTGCCCTAAGAAGAGATCTAGAAAGGAAAAATAACAAATAGAGAAAGTACTCAAGCTGAAAAGTGGCTCAAAAATTTTAGATGAATTATTAAGCACCCAAAAGCCCACAAACAAGGAAAAATTAGGTTTTCTCCTTTGTTGATGCTTCTAAAAATTTGTATGAAAGATTTAGAGTAGAAGAAAAGTCTAAACCTATCAAGGAGAGAAAATTCAAAGGAAAATACTACAATGAAAAATCTATAGAAGTAGAGAAAACTAAAGAACAAAATAAGCCTAGTGTTGACAAGAAGGATAACCAATCAAATCCTGATCACTAGAAGAATAAGGATAACTTCAAAAGGACTAATATTGATGGATTCACTAGGGTGAGAGACACAAGAAGGTGGATACACAAAAGGCCCCCTCATCCTATACAAAATTCTATGACCAAGTATTCTTCATATTTCTATGGATATTGCTCTTCATGTAATCAGTTTGGTCATAGGGCTAGAGAATGTAGAATCATTCCTAAAAGGAGTGCAAACTTTGAAAGCAAAAATATGCTTGCTCCTTTACTTTATATGAATCTGGTTTTTTTCAATTGTAATAACTTTGGTCATATAGGTAAAAATTGTAGAACAAAGCTTACAAAACCAAATGTTAAAAATAAAGTTTTACCTCCTAAGTTAAACAAAGAATCTAAAAATAAGGAGGAGATGGTAGATAAGACAAAAAATAAAGCTAAGAAAGTGTCGAAAGAAAAGGGAGAAATCTCTACACAATTAATTATTGCACAAATAGCCCTGCATGCCAAAAAGAAAAATCTCTAGGTAATAGATAGTGGCTAATCCAAACACATGATTGGAGACAAGAGTAACTTCATCAAAATTAAGAAATGTAATGGAGGATATGTGATTTTGGGTGATAACGTTGTAGTCCAAATATGTGGTAAAGGCATCTTAAGTCTATATGGTAAAAATCCCATAAAGGATGTATATTATGTCAAGGGACTGAAGCACAATGTGTTAAGTGTGAGTGAAATGTGTGACAATGGGTATAAAGTCACATTTGATTTAGAAGGTTGCAAAATAGAAAATAATGGAAAGATATTTGCACAAGGATTGAGAATTGATAGCAATCTCTACAACCTTGTTGAAGTAAAAGGTCAAAGTTGTTTGGTAGGACAAGCTGATGAAAGTTGGTTATGGCATAGAATATTAGGCCATATAAAATTTGACAATTTGGTGAAAGTGAGTTCAAGAGGTCTGGTTAGACACATTCCTAAGATATTAAAACTTGAAAATGTCATATGCAAAGAGTTCTAGTAGGGAAAGCAAACAACGGCTAGTTTCCCAACTAAAGAGTATTCAACTACTAAGCCTTTACAAATAGTTCATACTAACTTGTGTGGACCTACAAGAAAAAGGGGACTAAAAGGAGAAAGGTACTTTATGTTGCTAGTTGATGACTATGCAAGAATGACATGGGTGGCATTCCTAAGGACAAGCCACAAGCATTTGAGAGATTTAAGATATTTAGAAAGAGGGTTGAGAAGGAGATAGGTAGGAGGATCAAATGCTTAAGTTCAGACAAAGGAGGAAAATTTACATCAAGTGAATTTTTTGAGTACTATGAGACACATGGAATCAAGATACAATACTCAATGCCAAGAAATCCACAAAAAAATGGAGTGGTAGAAAGGAAGAATAGAGTTGTGCAAGATATGGACAAAACAATGTTGAAATAAGCTAAGTTAATTGATATGTTTTGGAGAGAAGTGTATAAGTTGAGAAAGCCAACTTCACAGAACCTGAAGATCACCTGCATGCAAATAACCTATCACAAAAAGGAAGAGATGGAGACAAAAAATCATAGGATGCTCTAAAAGATAAAGATGCATTAATCAGGGAGAGTGATGTAATACAATGAGATCAATCCTTATGAAGGATATCAGGACACCCTAAAGTGTAACCTAAAAGGGAGCATTTAATAATTAGAATAATTATTAAATTCTTACAAAATGTAAACTAAGTTAATGTTAAGAGAAATATAAAAGGTAACTTAATTAAAATAATTTAGTAAAGAACCTTTTACTCTAACACCCCCCCTTAAGATGAACTTAGGGAGTAGATACAAACTAAATGCATGAAAGCAATGCAAATACAAGCTAGAAAGAAAACTTGGGTCCCAACAACTAGGCTTGATCAGGTACCCAATCACAACCAAATCTCTATAAAGTGGAGTAAAGGAGAAAACCCAGTGGGAAAAAACTCCTCATCAAAAAGAGATGGAAATACAAGAGTGAAAGAAGAAGAGAGATAGGAGGACTCAACATGACCCCCCAAGAAATACCAATAGGAGAGACAAAAAGAGGATATGAATCTTCCCCCACAAATAAATAGCTCCTGTATCACTGGAAAAAAGATAAAATATGATCAACTGCCTACAAACAAAATTTCTCCCCTTAGGAAGAAATAGGCCAATTGATGAAATGTGAAGCCAATCCAAAAACATGGGTGAATCTGGAATCCAAATCCAAATGGCAGGTGTCTTTGAAAACTACTCAAGCATCCTCAAGTCGGAAAGAGAAAACACCAATCCGAAAACCTGTGAAGACTGATGAGGCACATGCTCAAAAGATGATGAACATGATGGGCCAATAGTGGTGATGTGCCTATCAAGAAAGAGGAGATGAATGTCCTCAAAATAATCCTCCAAATTTGCAATATAGGACTCCACAAACAAGAAAGATATGTCTGCAACATAAGAGTCCAAAGTAGCTATGTCTGGAAGATGAATGATGCCCTGCTACACTAAATCAGGAACAACAACAAATGTTGATGAAGTCTCAATCTGAAGAGTAGGAACTATGAGATAGGCCTCTGATCCATCGAAACATGCAAGGGTGTCTAAGTAATTAAGCAAAGTATAAAAAAAAAAAGGTGAACAAAAAAAACCTGGAAAATTATCTAATCAAACCAACTACAGATCTGGGAAGAGCATTGAAACACCTTTCCAATGCCTATTCGTTTATGCAAAACGAAGTCCAAACGCAAAAGTTACGCCCCCGGGAGTGCAAAACACATGTTCAGACTTTGACTAACAAAAAAGGAATCAAAAGAGAAAAACCATAAAATAAAACCCACACCATTGGAAAGTGCTCAGAACCAACTTTCCGATGATATTTTTTTTTTTGAAAAACCAAGTTTGTATGCAAAAGTTATGGCCAAAATACCAAAACTGCTCCAAAAGGGTTTGGGGGTTAAGCCTGGTGGTTAGGCTAACCGCTAGCATTAACCATGATTTACTGATGGAGGTGCCCATTTAACACCGTTTTTCTATTTTTTTTCTTGGATTCTATGTTGTACTAGGCTGTACGACCTAGAAATGAAAACAAATTGCCTCTCAGAGTCGCTGTGTCTGGTTTCGATGATTTGACAGTTGATTTTGGGTTTTTGGGCACTTTGAATGCGATGGTGAGGTCCTTTTGGGCTCAAAACACTCCAAAATTTTAGGTACTCTCTAGATTAGGAACCCCTCAAAAAACTTCAAACCATCACAAATATGATGCTGTGAAGCCAAATTTGATGAAACAAAGGTCAATCTTGACTGAATCAAACATTCTGGACACAATGGTAAGGTCCAAATTGACTCAAAATGCACCAAATGAAAGAGGTATGCCCTGGATAAAAAAAAAAAACCCCAAACCCTTGAAGCTACAAAAATCCTTCAATAGACAAACAAGAAGCAATAGCTCTAGAGCTCTGATACCATGTAGAAGTTGAGAAAGTCAACTTCACGGAACCCAAAGATCACCTGCATGCAAATAACCTGTCACAGAGAAAAGATATCCAGAACCAAAGAAGATGTTCTGCAAGCATCAAAGTAAAAATGCATTAAGATAATCAATGATTACAATGAGATCAATCCTTATGAAGGAGATCAAGAAACCCTAAAGTGTAACCTAAAAGAGAGCATTTAATAATTATAATAATTATTAAATGCAAACTAAGTTATTCTGAAGAAAAATTTAAAAGGTAACTTAATTAAAATAATTAAGTAAAGAACCTTTTACTCTAACAAGAAGTAATATATATTATGGTATACATTATGATCAAATTTCAAATTAAAGTTCATATTGATAGTACCCCCTATGAGCTATGGTATGGTAGACCTGCATCTGTAAAGTATTTCAAAGTGTTTGGTAATAAGTGCTACATCAAAAGAGAAGATGAAAACTTAGGAAAGTTTGAATCAAGAAGTGATGAAGGAATGTTTTTAAGGTATTCCACTCAATGTAAAGCATATACATGCTATAATAAAAGACTAGACAAGATTGTAGAAAATACCAATGTTAAAATTGATGAGCATATAAAACATGTTAAATATGATCAAAATAACTTTGAAGATGAATCAGGCTATGAAGAAAATATGGCTAATGATGATAAAGAACCCAAGGAAATAGAAGTTGAGAAGGCCCCTACAAAATATGTTCAAAAGGATCATCCAGCAGATCATATAATTGGGGATAAAAATGAAGGAGTTCATACTAGGAGGAGATTTGCAAAGAATAAAGAACAAGTAAATTTTTCTCTCTTGTCTCAAATTAAACCAAAGAGTTTCTCTAAAGCTAGCAAGGATGAAAGATGGATAAAAGCCATGGAAGAGGAGTTAAATCAATTTGAAAAGAATAAAACATGGGAATTAGTTCCTAGGACTCCAAGAAAAAATGTGATTGGGACCAAGTGGGTGTTTAGAAATAAACTGAATGCAGATGGAGCTTTAATAAGAAACAAGGCAAGATTAGTGTGCAAGGGGTATGCACAAATTGAAGGAATTGATTTTGAAGATACATTTGCACTTGGAAAGTCTAGAAGCAATCAGAATGTTTCTTGCATTCTCAGTCTACAAAGGATTCAAATTATATTAGATGGATGCCAAATTTTCATTTTTGAATGGAAACCTAGAAGAGGAAGCCTACATAGAACAACCAAAAGGTTTTGAACTGTCAGAAGATGATGATTATGTTTGCAGATTGAGAAAGTAATTTTATGGTATAAAACAAGTGCTTAGAGCATGATATCCAAGATTAGACCAGTATTTTCAGCAACAAGGATTCAAAAAGGTATACATAGATAATAACTTTTATTTCAAGTCTGAAGATGAGTACATGATTATAGTTGTTGTTTATGTGGATGACATCATTTTTGGTGGTAGCAATGATAAAATGTGTTAAATATTTGCTACTCGCATGCAAGATGAATTTGAAATGTCAATGTTAGGAAAGTTGTCATTTTTCCTTGGCCTACAAATTATATAAACTGAGAATGGGATATTCATATCTCAAACTGAGTATGCTAAGGATATGTTCAAGAAATTTGGCATGGACAACATTATACTAGTCAATACCAACATGACTATTGGCTGTAAGTTGAGTAAATTGGATGAGTCATCTAAGGAAAATCAGACAGTTTATAGGTCAATGATTGGAAGCTTGTTGTATTTAACCACATCAAGGCTAGATATTATGCAAGCAGTATGTTTAGTAGCAATATTTTAGGCTACACCTAGAGAGTCACATGTCAATGCATTGAAGAGAATCTTCAGATATCTCAAGAGTATTGTTCACTATGGGCTATGGGTACCCCAAGAGAAAGGATTTCATTTTAACTACATATACAAATGTTGATTGGGTAGGAAATGTGGATTACAGGAAAATCACAAGTGGTGGAGAATTCTTCTTGGGAAACAAGTTAGTTTCTTGGATAAGCAAGAAACAAGAATCACTCACTCTATACACTACTGAAGCAGACTATGTGGAAGTAGCAACATGTTGTACCCAAGTCCTATGGATGAAGCAAAAACTTAAGGACAACAAGGTGGATTACAAAGAACCTATCTCAATTCTTTGTGATAATTCAAGTGTCATAAACATATCCAAGAATCTAGTGATGCACTCCAGAATAAAGCACATATCCATTAAGTATCACTTCATAAGAGAGAAGGTTGTAGATAAGGAGGACAACATGGAATATGTTCCCACACAAGAATAGGTAGCTGAAATTTTTACCAAGCCTCTTTCCAAGGAACAATTTGAATATATGAGGTAGAAATTGGGAGTCATTGCTCTGACATCATATCACTAGTCACTAGTGGTAGGGCATGAGTCTAGGGGGGGTTTTCATTTATCGTTCATTCATCCATGGAAATAGGAAGGACAAATCAAGTCTAGTACCAATGGGTTTACAATTTTATAACAACTTGATGGTTGATTACCACTTTCTCTTTGAATTGCTTGTCAAAGGGGATTCATGTATTAGGGGGAGTCTGCTCTTTGTCATTGATGTCAAAAGGGGAGATAGAAATGTTGGCATATTATTTAGAGTATCCAATTGGTTCAAAGATCTAATGTTACAAACTTCAATTGATCTCAATTGGTATTAGATCCTTTCTTCCAAGTGGTTTGAGAATTTAGTTTTTCCATCAATGAAAAAGGGGGATATTGTTGGTATATTGTTGTCATTGATGTCAAATGGGGATCAGGTGTGAAGTGGAACTAATCCTGCATAGAGGGATTGTCAATATTGATATCAAAATGTTTTCATTGATGTCCAAGAAAGATGGTGTATTGTGGATCTAGAAGGTGGAGTGAATGCTGCAAATTTTGTTCAAAGTTTTTCATTATTGTCACACAATTTTATCATGGTGTGGCAATCAATTCTTTCAACTACTCAAGACAAAAATTTGAGTCTAGATTCAACGTGGCTTTTCTGAGAGAAGCTCTGAAATATGTTTTAAAGGTCTAGAGGTTGAAGGCTATGCTTAGAACTATTATACTTGTTGTCTTGGCCTAAAATATTTTTAGTTAAACCCTTGTGTTGGCAGTCATGGTGCCTTAACATTCTTCTATTTTTTCATTGACTGCTGGTAGGAGGTTGTAGGTCATCTAAGTTATAACTCATGGCCTTTAAGTACATTAAGTGATCGGCCCCTTCACCTTGTCACTCAGTTATTATCACACATCACAAAAAGCTAGGGTGAATTGGTTTGTAATTCAACGATACACGATGAACAACTATCGCTTGATCTCACACTTCATGAAAAGCAAGTTGAAGTTTGTTTTAAGATCAATGATATGCGATTGAGATGGTTTAATGGTCATTATCAAGGTGATTGAATGACATGCAGTGATGGAGGATAGTACCTTGGTGGGACCAATGACATGTAGCATTATATCACCTGATCACTTCACGCCACTATTGTGAAGTGAGACAACAAGATGATTTGAGTGATATGCATTGTATGGGCAATATTGCATGAAGGACATCTAATAGATGGCATTGCATCACAAGGTCTTAAGTTCATCACAGTTATAAGTTCAAAGGAAGTCAAGCTTTTAGTGATGAGTGAAAAGTGTTGAGTGCTAGTGGAGTATGACGTCTACAACAACACATGGCATAAGCTCACCATCCTATGAAGATTTTGTAGGCCCATTGTCAGGCCAGCAAGATAGTAATGAATGGTAAAGATTGTTTGGTAGTTGATCCAATAGTGATCATTTCTTTGTGGTGAATTCCATATAGGAATGATGTTATCCATATCATATCAGTGATATGCGATGAATGATGGAGTTTAAAGGAAAGTGATTGAATGGTGATCACTACATCACGGAAATGGATGTGATTGTTATAAAAAAATTGGTGATATGTGATGGTCATGAAGGATATTTTAATGACCACTTATCAAATGGTCATGATTTAAAGTTATGATTATGAATGAATAATGTAGGATTGTGGCACAAAGGAATGCGATCAACTGTAGAGATTTGAATAGGGAAATCACGAATGACTAACTCTATGTAAATAGGGTTTCTCCTGCAAACCAACTTGGAGATGAAATTTTATTAGTCTAACTAGCTCAATGATAGATGTAATGTGATTTGATGCATATAACATTGGTACAAATGGCCACAAAGACAAGGATCAAGATCAGATCGAATGTTTAGAAGAATGAATTAACTACATATCTAATCTTAGGGTTTGATAGGAAAAGTATGAAGAAAATTCTTTGCACCAATAATTAATGTTGTGTGGCTCAATGTAGCTAGAGGATAGTGAAGAAGATATCCTAAACCCTAACAAAGGATGAAATCATAGTGGAAGATCTTGAGGTGATTATTATTGATTAGCACTACTCAAAATAGATAGAAAGTGTGTCAAATAAGAGAGTAGTGTGGTGTAGTGATGTAGAGCTCCTGCGAAAACAAGAGTATACACAAAAATAGGAAAGAAGAGCCATTACAGAGTATAGTGGTGCATTGAGGTAGCCAAATAATGCACTAAGAAAGAAAGAGAGGAAAAAAGCTATAATAGTGGGGTGCAAAGGAGTAAAGAGAGTTGTCACAACAACAAATAGTTGAGAAATTACAAAGTAAGTTGTAACATTGATTAGAGTTCCTTAGGAACAAATTTTAATCATCCTAAATGTTTTAAATCTAATAGGTTGGTGTCATCAGATAACTGAGTTGGTGCTTAGTTCAGGGGATAGGTATCTCCTTAGGGTTGGTGCCCTTAAAGGCTATAACAAAGGATTTCATTGTGAAGATGGATTAGGAGAGTAGCTCCTATCAAAACTTTCTCACCATGGTTTTTCCCATCTTGGGTTTTCCACGTATATCTATTATTATGTATCGATCTTTTATGTGCATGTCTTTGTCATATCTTTTAAGTTTTAATCTACACATCTAGTTTTAAATGTTATGTGTACTCTTAAGATAAGAAGGCTATAATTTTAGTATCTATTGATTCAACCCTCTCTCAGTAGACTATTGTGTTTCAACAATGTATTATTGAACTTGGTATCATTTTGGCCCTTTCAGATCATTGTGTAATGGGTACTGCACCCAGTAAATGTAGCTTATTTTATAAAAAACATAACACTTCTCATTGAGCAATGTTTGTCCTACGTAGGTGACCAAGGAACCATTCGCCCATGGGAAAATGGGTCCTCCCTTAGACCTAGGATCTAAATTTAAATTATGTTTTTGGTGGTATTTTAACATTTTCAAAGATATATTGAGATGTTGGCTTTTTTATTTGAATTTTGGGAAATTAATGTTACATACCTATAAATATAAGGTCATTTCACTATGTTTCACCTAATATTTCAAGAGAGCCACCTAGAATTTTCAAGTGAGAATTATTGGAGCATTTTCAAGGCATTCAAAGGAATATTTATTGCAGCAATCAAGTTCCAATTATCATATCAAAGTCTTCTTGCATCATGCATGTTATTGGAGCTAATATGGTGATGTTGAGTCCATGATCCATTCAAGAATTCAAGCATCCATTGAATCCATTTAATGCAAGTTGTAGATCTACATTCCAAGGTTCATCCAAGGGTTTTGTGAGTTGTGACATTGAGTTTTTCATTCATCATTCCTTTCATGCTATTTTATTTAATTTCAAGGTTTAATTACCAAAATGGGGTTTGACCAAGGAAAACCCCCATTCACCAAAAATTAAATATTTTTCCCTCTTGATTTGTGTTTGTAGATTTAGGTGGAAAAATCTTGAAGATCTCATGAAGAGAAAAATTGAAGTTGTCAAAGTTGTAAAATTCTTCAAGTTTCTCAACATCAATTGAATCCTCAATAACATAAAATGAATCCCCAACAATATCAAGTGAATCCACAACAACATCAAGTGTCTCAACATCAAGTGAACCCTCAAAAAAATTAGTGAATCCACAACAACATCATGTTCCCCCATAAAATCAAATTTTGCAACATCTAGTTCAAGAACAACATCAAGTACCCCAATATCAAAGTCAAGCTCCACAACCTTAAAATCAAAGCCCTCAAAATCAATATCAAAATCAGCAACATCAAATGTCACAAAACCAAAACCAAATCCCACAACATTAGAAATATCAAGTTTATCAATGAAAATATAAAAACATCCCTCCATCACAACAACATCCCAAAAAATCAATACATTCTACAACATAAAAATTCCATTCCATCTTCACAACATCCAATCTCATCTCATCAAAGAAAACAAGCTATTTATCAACAAAAAAGTATTTCCGAACAACAAGAAATTGAAGCACAACAAGCCTTACAATCTCAACAAGTATTACAAGCCCAACAAGAACAATATTCTCAACAACAATTTCTTGTACAACAACATCAAAAAAAATTTCAATACAATCGTCAAAAATAATACACAAGTTCCCAACCAAATGTCATACCTCAACATCAATATGGAGCATACAACACACCACCACCTCCATCACCCATGAATCCATAATATAAAGCTAACCCACAATTCACCCCATACAACACATATAACACCAACACACCATCATGTCAAAATCCAAACTGTAACTCATCTACCATCCTGTAATATGCCATGTATGCTCCACCATTTTACAATCCTCCTAATGACATATATTCTCAAATTTAAACACTAATATAGAAAATCTAGGACATTAAAATGGGAAATACTAAAAAATTTGTATGCCCATATTTGTTCAATCGAAACATCATAATGAAATGATACCATTTCCCCAAATTTAATATATACAAGGGATGTGGCAATCCAAAGGATCATATTAGAGAGTTCTATGTTTCATGCATGGAAGTATCATATAATGATTCATACTTAATATGTCTCTTCCCAAGAAGTTTAGGAGGGCAAGCCATAGAGTGGTTTTCACACTTAACTCCAAGAATCAAAACATTTTAAGAGATTATAGATCAATTTGTAGCCCATTTCTCCTACAAAATTGACACATTTGTAACTTTGGAGGAACTCAATAACCTTAAAAAAAATAGGGGATAATAATTTTTATCGTTCTTACAACGATGGAGACACAAGGTAAGAAAATGTAAATGGCCTATGCATAAGAAGCAACAAGTAGAAATTATCATAGGAAAAGTAGATATTGATCTAGCCTTCAAATTGAGAATGCAATGTGTGTCAACATTTGAAGAACTTATGTCTAAAGGGATTAACATTGAGAAGGCCCTCATTTACAAGAGGGTGATACAAATTTACAAAGATAATTTTCCACCATCTAGTTCCAATGACAAACCCTGTATATGGGCCAAAAACAAGAAGGTTACTAATGATGGTTTAGTTGATGTGAAATTTTTGATCAAAAATCCACCAAAATCAAATACACAACAACAAAATAATTAGAAAAGTGTTAACAATACCAATCCTCCATGTGGACCACCACCTAAGCAAAACAATTACCCACCATGACATAAATATACACCCTTGGGGGAACCTATTGAAATTTTCCTACACAAGCTAATTCTTTCAAACTTAATCATGCTCTCAGATTTTAGGCACTATGACGAACCTCAAATCATAGCTCCATGGTATAAAGACAAAGATCACTATGAGTATCACCGAACTAAAGGACATAAGACATCAAACTATATGAGACTCAAAACTATTATCCAAGACATTATTGATCAAGGTGAGGTGAGTATCTATCAACAACCTAGAAATAGTAAACTTGGGATATACAAGACTCTAATGCTTTATCACAACAAAGGTAATGATGCCAAAAAGGGATTTTTTTATAACCAAGTCAATTACACCTAAGACAATGTTGTAGGAGTGTGTGATGATCAAATATCTATAATCATGATATAAGGACCTAATCCTGATTGTGAATTCAACACACAAAGAGGGAAAGTAACCTTTCAAGGATCCCCTATGCAACCAAGAACCCCATCAAGGTTAAACCCTATGTATTATAGTCTATTGGACCAGCTTAAGCAAACCCTCGATCAGATTTCCATCTTGGAACTATTGAAGATCTCTCCAACACATAAGAAAATCTTATAAAATGATATTTCATCATCCATACCTATTGATATCGATATTGAGGAATTCCAAGCTATGGTCATACACATCATGTTCACCCATCAAATCACATTCTCTGAAAATGACCTCCCAATGCTTTCATTCCATAACTGTACATTACACCTCGAGGTCTATGTCCATAATAACAAAGTCAAAATATTATTGATATATGGATGTTTGGACTTAAATATTTATACCCTTCAACTAAAAAAGAACTTGGAATATTTAGAAGATGTGATTGAAAAAGAAAAAGGTGACACAATCCAAGCCTATGATGACAATGGACAGAATTTCAGAGGGAACAATCAAGATACCTATACAAGTGGGACCAACCATTGCAGAGACATGCCATGTCCTAGATCTTGACTTACCTTATATTATCCTTCTTCATCTCCCATGGATTCATGCCATGCAAGTTGTAGCATCAACATATCACCAATGTATTAAATTCCCATATGATAACAAATAGATAACAATTCATGGTGATCTTGAGCCCTTCTACTATTACAAAATTATGGAGGAGAAGTATTAGAAAATTCTAAAAGTACCTAATAAGGATGAAGTTAGAATAACCTCATCCTATGTTGACCCATCAACATTATCAACCACATCCAAATCTATCTCATTAACACTACAAACTATCCCAAGTATCAAGGTTCTTATCAAGGACAATGATTGTGGGGATCACAAATTCAAAGACTTTTATTGTGGGATAACTTCCACTTTTTCCTAGATCTTATGGTAAGCCTCAACACATTGAAAATGTGAGCAAGAAAATCAAAATAGTTCCAACAACTTTCACAAAATAGGGAGATCTAAACAAGGAAGTCATAGATGAAGAAAACACATCAAAATGGATATATCAAGATGAAAAAGAAGAACCTCCACTCCACATGGATACCAACAACAAAAGGATCTAGATAATGAAAGGCATGGGAAACACTAGAGAGGGAGGACTTGGTATCCCAAATATAATATAATGATAATAAATTTTCCATCAAGTGTTGGGTCCATACCAAAAATTACCAAACATTAGTTTACAAAAATTCACAATATTCACAAGGGCCATATCATGTTGGCAAAACAAGGATAGACAACTAAGAGGGGGGGTGAATCAGTTGTGATAGAATTTAAACTTATTTAACCTTTATCAACCTGTAATCTCAGATATGGTAATTAACAGTGAAAGCATGAATCAACAACACATCAGAAACACACAACACCAAGATTTCTGAGTGGAAATCCTGTTAGGGTAAAAACCACGGTGGAGGTTAATCCAGAATTATACCCTATTGAAAGTATAAGTAAAATAAATAAGGAATGCATATGCATTCAGACACACTGCCTAGAGCTCACTGATCAGAAGGGAAGGCTCACTACCTTAGATAAAACAATCAGATTAGGTTGAACTAATAAATTAGCTTCTTCAAAAGCCTAATGATAATTCCGGTTAGGCATAGAAACACTTCTTCACACTTTTCTCAAACTCCTTCACACTCTGATCTATAATCAAATGATCTGATCTTTATTTGCACATATCTCGCACACATTTCACATACATTCACTGAGCACACACCAAAATGAGGAAACAATCACTCTTATATATCCACTACATGGAATTACATCAACAACTTTGTCGGCCACAAATATATAATATATGAATACAAATTGTCTGCCCAATTCATGAACAAATCTCAATGCGTACCAACCTAATTCAGTCACATCATAATGAAAACCTAAATCAACATCCTCAAACATGCCAATCATTCAAAAATTAATCCACAAGGATCTACAACACGCTACCACCATCATGTCATCCAAGAAAATAAAAACTCGAACATAAAAAGGAAAAATCTTTGATCATGAACACATCGATCAATGCAGATGTACCAAAATGATAGAGAATGATCTAGAAACATCATTGAACATCTCAAGAGCATATGCAACAATTCAATTCACTAGAATTACATTCTCTTCTTCTAGAAACACCTACTACAGTAATAGAATAATTGTAGGAACTTAGAAACTCATAAATTTCTCCAATCTTGATGTAGACCTCTGAAACTTCTAGAGAACATACTAGATAGGCTCAACAAAAAACCATTTAATGTGTGACTTCTGAATGCCAACTTACTAAAATTTCCACCATTTCGATCTTCACATACTGCCTACAACATATTTATTATAATTTCTCAATATCATCGACATATATAGTCTTCAAGGCACCAATGCTAATAGTGTTAACATCAATGACAACCACATATTAGAAACCCAACCACAACATCCAAAAATATCCCCCTTTGGCATTGATGGCAACAGATGATGTGAAAAATACCATCAACACAACTAGCTCTTCTCCAACTATTCTTCTCATACTATTCTTCTCCTCCTTACATTACTCTTCTCCCCTTTTATTTCACAAAGGTTTTTCACATTATTCTTCTCCCCCTTTTCCATCAATGGCGAAGGTATACAAGATTTGAACCACATATCTAAAACATCTGACTACTCCCCCTAAGTAGCACCCACCATAACATTAATCTGAAACAAGATCTAACTGTAAGTGCATGGATTGATGTAAAGACTTGCATCTTAGTTCAGATTAGGAGGACAAATCACCCCTAAATTGCATCTGAGATACTCAAAAGTATCCTTAGGCAATGTCTTAGTAAAGATGTCTGCAATTTGTTCCTTAGCTGGTACATATTCCAATCTGACCTCTTTATCACTCACTTTGTCTCTCAAAAAGTGATACTTGATAGATATATGTTTTTTCTTTGAATGTAGCACCGGATTATTGGAAATGTTTATGGCACTTGAGTTATCACAAAATATAGCAATAGTCTCATCATACTCAATTCTGATATCTCTCAGCATCTGTTTCATCCATATTACTTGAGTACAATTGTTTTCAGCAACAATATATTTTTCCTCAGCAGTAGATAAAGAAATGGAATTCTATTTTTTACTTAGCCAAGAAACCAACTTCTTCCCTAAGAAGAATGCACCACCACTTGTAATTTTATTTTCATCCACATCTCTTTCCCAATTTGCATCTATAAAGGCATTCAAAGTTAGATCATCATCCTTAGGATACCATAGACCAAAATCAATTGCCCTTTTCAAGTATTTGAAAATTCTCTTAATTGCAATCACATGTGATTCCTTCGGATCAGCTTGATATCTAACAACCATGCAAACAATATTCATGATGTTTGGTCTAATTTGAGTCAAATAGAGAAATCCACCACTCATTGACCTATACCTTGTTTGATTAGCTTTAGGAGAATCATAATTTTGTGTTAACTTGCATCTAGTTACCATGGGTGTACCTACAGTCTTTGAGTCTTCCATGCCAAACTTTTTCAGTAAATCTCTTACATATTTGGACTGAGATATAAGTATTGCATAATCTAACTGAGTAATTTGTAATCCTAAAAATAATTTCAGCTCTCCAATCATTGACATCTCAAACTCACTTTTCATTTTATCAACAAACTTCATGCATAAGTCATCATCACCTTCAAAAATAATGTCATCAACAAATACTTCACTAATCAATTCTTTATCCTTATCCACCTTGAAATATAGATTGTTGTCAGTAGTGCCTTTATTGAATCCAAGCTTCAACAAGTATTAATCCAATCTAGCATATTAGGCTCTAGGGGCTTGCTTAAGTCCATACAGTGCTTTCTTCGGCTGACAAACCATGTATTTTATATCAGTTAGTTGAAATCCATCCGGTTTCTAAACATAAACTTCTTCTTCTAATTCACCATTCAGAAATGGTGACTTTACATCCATTTGATAAACTTGTAGTTCTTAAAAGAAGAATAAGCAAGAAACAACCTTACAAATTCAATTCTAGCAATAGGGGCAAAGGTTTCTTCAAAATCAATACGTTCCATCTGTGAGTACCCTTTACATACTAGACTTGCTTTGTTTTTTACCACTTCACCTTGTTCATTTAGCTTATTCTTAAAGACCCATTTGCTTCCAATCACATTTTTATCCTGAGGTCCAAGAACAAGAATCCATGTATCATTTTTCTTTATTTGCATTAGTTCTTCCTTCATTGCTTCCATCCAATATTCATCTTTACATGCTTCATTTACATTGCTAGGTTCAATCTTGGAAATCAGACAATAATCTTTTGCAATTTTCCTTCTAGTTTGCACACCTTTGTTCTTGTCTCCTATAATCTGAATTTCATAATGATTTAGCTTTACATACCTTGGGACTTTGGGATTTTCTCTAACTTTTGGTTCTTTTGTTCTCTCTTCTGCACTTCCACTAGCTTCTCCTTCACGATTCTCTTGATTCACCAGAACAATTTGAACTTTATTATGTGTCTGAGTAGTCTTTCCTTTATCTGCACTTTCATGTTGATCATCTAATTCATATCCACAATATCTAGATGATCTGTCAGTATCCTCATCAACTCTAACATTTGCACTTTCTACCATTTTCTTTATTCTTCTATTATAGCACTGGTAAGATTTTCTCTTAGTAGAGTAGCCCAGAAAGATTCCTTCATCACTTCTAGCATCAAACTTGCTAATATCTTCATCTCTCTTGATATAACATCTACTTCCAAATATCTTAAAATATTTAAAAGTAGGCTTATGACCAAACCATAGCTCAAAAGGAGTCTTACCAAAATTACCATTGACATTTACCCAGTTGATAGTACATACAACAGCGCTTACAACTTCTCTCCAGTAGATATGAGGAACATTACCTTCCAATATCATAGTTTTGGTAGCATCTAAAATTGTTTTGTTCTTTCTCTCAACAACTTCGTTCTGTTGAGGAGTTTAGGGAGTAGACAATTGTCTTTTGATTCCATGCTCTTCACAAACGGAATTGAACTCCTGGGAAGTGAATTCACCACCTTTTTCTGATCTTAATCATTTAACCTTAAAACTTGTCTCATTCTCTACAATAGCTTTGGAACATTTGAACTTTCTAGTGCTTCATGTTTTTCTCTCAAGAAAGAAATCCATATCATCCTAGAGTAATCATCAATAAGAAACATAAAGTACCTTTCTCCTTGTAGACTTCTGATTTTGGATGGATCACATAGATCAGTATGTACCAACTCTAGTACTCCATTAGAATGATGCTATTTTCTCCGAAAAGAAATTCTAGCCTGCTTTCCCATCTGACATTCCTTGCATACTGTGTTAGTAGGCTTCACTAACTTAGGTAGATCTTTGAATTCTTGTGTGGAGCTTACTTTGACAATGTTATCAAAATTCACATGACACAACCTTCTATGCCATAACCAACTTACATCAACTTGAGCAATTAAACAAATTTCACTAGAAACACTCAGGTGAAAAATGTTACCTCTTGTCTTTGTACCTAAAGAAATTACATTTCTAGAGCTTCCCAATATCCTGTATTTTCCAACTTTAAACTAAAGATTGTATCCCTTGTCGACCATTTTTCCAACACTCAACAAATTTTGCTTCAATCCTTCAACATATAGGACATCATCGGTATTATATTTACCACCAAGAGAAATAGTGCCTTTGCCACAAATCACACCAGCATTGTTATCTCCAAATCTTACAACATCAGCGTCACATTTCTCCAAGCTTATAAACTTGCTTTTGTCACTAGTCATATGATGTGAGAATCCATTATCATTCACCCACTCATCCTTTTCATCATTTATGGTTGTAAGATCTTTCTCAATATTCTAATTATTGGTAGATTTAGCGAACACCAGACCATATTCCTTGATAGTAATGAATACCCATCCATCTTCATTTCCATTTTCTTTATCAGATTCATGATCAATAACACCTTCTTCATCATAATAACATTTCTTTTGAAATCTAGACTTATAAGGTTTGTACTTAGAAACTCTTTTAGTACACCTTGATACAAAATGACCTATCTTAATGCAAGAGAAACATTTAATAGGAAAATTTCATTTATACTTACCTTGTCATTTGGCTTCTCTTTTCATAATCAATGCTTCCAGCTCTTCTAGCTCTCTTTCTTCATCTTCATACTTGAATGTCTTTCTATAAATTTTTCCTGAATCATATCTCTGTTGGATTTTTTTGGATACAGTAGCTTTAAATGAAAATTCTATCTTAGGAGTAGACTCACCAAATTCACTCAACTCAAAGGTAGCTAGTTTGCCAATCAACATGTCTCTTGTCACATTTGTTACTATTTTGAGCTCTTCAATAGCATGAGCTTTCATTTTGTAAGAAGTAGGCATTGATTTGAGCACTTTAGCCACAATCTCATCTTCTTCCAAAATTCCACCAGCGCATCTAATACCCATCACTAGTTCATTTGATTTTTGCATGAAAGCAATAATGTTCTCATCTTCACTCATCTTCATGTTTTCCTAATTTCCTTTTAGAATTTGTAGCTTATCAACTTTCACTTGTGCATCTCCTTCATACAATGTTTCCAACTTCTTCTAGATCTCATGTACAAACTTCAGACCTATCACATTTTTCATATATAAATCTATCAAAGCACTCAATAATGCTTCAATAGCCTTGATATTAGTTTCAACTTCTTTGATTTGATCAGGAGTAGAGGGGCCATTATGAGGAATAGTATATGTGTTCTTTGTAATCTTCTAGAAGGGTTCACCAATGCACTTCAAATGAAACTCCATTCTGACCTTCCATAGAGAGTAATTTATACCATCAAATCTAGGATTGTCCTTCTATTGTGATGTCATCTCGAATCACCTCAAGCTATTAAAATTCTTCAGAGGAACTTGCTCTAATACCAATTGTTGGAAAAACAAGGATAGATGACTAAGAGGGGGGGTGAATCAGTTGTTATAGAATTTAAACTTATTTAACCTTTATCAACCTTTAATCTCAAATATGATAATTAACAATGAAAGCATGAATCAACAACACATTAGAAACACACAACACCAAGATTTTTGCGTGGAAACCCTGTTAGGGGAAAAACCATGGTGGAGGTTAATCCACAATTATACCCTATTAAAAGTATAAGTGAAATGAATAAGGAATGCACATGCATTCAGGTGCACTACCTAAAGCTCATTGCTCAGAAGGGAAGGCTCACTGCCTTACATAAAACAATCAGATTAAATCCATATGATGAGGTTGAGCTAAGAAATTAGCTTCTTCAAAAGCCTAAGGACAGTTCTGATTATTCATACAAACACTTCTTCACACTTCACTCAAACTCCTTCACACTTTGCTCTATAATAAAATGATCTACTCTTTATTCACACATACCTCACACACACTTCACATACATTCACCGAGCACACACCAAAATGAGGAAACAATCGCTCTTATATATCCGCTACATGGAATTATATCAACAAATCTATTGGCCACAAATAAATAATATATGAATACAAACTGTTGGCCCAATTCATGAACAAATCTCATTGTGCACAAACCTAAGTTGGTCACATCATAATGAATACCTAAATCAACATCCTCAAACATGCCAAGAATTCAAAAATTAATCCACAAGGATCCACAACATGCTACCACTATCATGTCGGCCAAGAACATGAAAACTCAAACACAAAAAGGAAAAATCTTCGAACATGAACACATCAATCAATGCAGATGTACCACAATGATAGAGCATGATCTAGAAACATCACTAAACATCTCAGGTGCATACATAACAATTCAATTCACCATAATTACATTCTCTTCTTTGAGAAACACCTGCTACAGTAACAAAATAACTATAGGAACTCAACAACTCATAAATTTATCCAATCTTGATGTGCACCTCTAAAACTTCTGCAGAACATACTAGATAGGATCAGCAACAAACCCTTTAATGTGCGACTTATGAATACCAATTTACTGAACTTTCCATTGTTATGATCTTCACAACTTCATAGACTGCCTAAAACATATTTATTATAATTTTCTCAATATCCTCTACATATGCAGTCTTCAAGGCACCAATGCTAATAGTGTTGACATCAATGACAACCACATATTAGAAACACAACCACAACATCCAACATATCATACCTATTGGAAGAATGAAGAATATCAAACTCTTTGTTTTCATTGATGTCACCATGTTGGTCTGGTACTCTGAACTAGTATGAAGAACAAGTTGACATCCTTCGAATTTTTTGGTCTGCATTTCCCCTCTAGTGATCATTATTGTTCATAGTTTTGGGAAGTGTTTTATGAATGTGGGAAGCTTGTAAGTATATAATCTTGTGTGCTCATATGATCGTATGGTAGATTCGCGTTGATCTGGTTTTGCATTTTTGTTATTAGGTCTATCCATGTCTGACCTAATAAACAATTGATGGTATAATGGTTTAATTTATGTTTTGGATATATAAGTGACCTATCTTTTGTCCATGTTGACATGATATAGCATGCTACATGGTTGAAGTACTTTTGGAGAAGTTTTGTATATGTTTGAAGCCGACTGTTAGCCTTTTTTTGTAAATAAAGATTGCATCTAATTAGGTCGACCTAATTGATGCTTGTGGATAAGTCATATATATATATTGGGTAGTTTGGAGATTGGAGTAGTGAGTGGAGTGTGTGGAGTGAATGGGAATATGAATAAGAGTGAAGATTAGTTTGTTGGTATACAAATTCTCTTAGCATCAAAGGAACTAAGTCAACACTTGTTAGGTGCACTCTTACCAGTTCATACTTTGGCTATAAGCCATTTTGTTACTATAATATTTTATAGGTAGTGAGCCTCCTTGTTTGGAAAGTGATTCCTACTTGTAAGTAGTGAGATTTTGTATCTAGTAGTAAGCCTATCTTATCTGGTAGTGAGCCTCTTTTGTATTTTATTTTGGAACTACTATATATAGTGAGCTAATCCTCACTGTGGTTTTTCCCTCATTGGGTTTTCCACATAAAATTTTGGTGTTTATGTGTTGTGTGGTTTCATATTTTGTTATTTCTATTGCTCATATTTTCTATTATATGCATTAGAGTAATTGGATGATGTTTGTTCAATAAGTTTAAGGAGATACTGATTCAACCCCCCTCTCAGTATCTCATATATTCAACAATTAGTATCAAAGATCTGGTTCCTCTGAGGAAGCCTAACTACTTGAGGAAGATCTCGCAGATTGAACAAATGAATAAAGAAGAGCTCTGGGATGCTCTTGAAGATCTTCACAAGGCTAAAAACGAAAACAAAGATATAAAAGAAAATCTTGATGAGGAAAATGAATGCATCCAGAAATTGAAAGAGAAATTGAAGAAATTCAAAGAAAGACATAGATTAGTGAGTGAGAAATTGAAACAAGCTAATGAGGAGATAATCATATTAAAGGTGCGAGTGGAAGAAAAGAAGACAATTGAAGAGTGTCTAAATGTAGTGGTGCAAAGTAAGTCTGATGTATGCTTAAGGCTTGAACAAGAAGTGATGAACCTGAAAGAAGATCTGGAGAAAGTAAAACTTTGTGAAGATAATTTAAAGAAAAGCTCCACCAAGCTTGATGAATTGATAGCAGGACAACTACCTTCTAAAGATAAAGGTGGTTTGGGAAATGAAGCCAGTGAAAACTCTAAGAATGTGCGGAACCCAAATTTAGTGGACAATTAAAAGATTCAAGATAAAAGGAAGCAAAAAATAAATCTAAGAAGAAGACCACCTACCAGACAACCAAATGCTCAAAGGTACCCATATTTCAATGGTGTTTTCTTTTCATGTAATAAATTTAATCACAAGGCAACTGAGTGCAGAAGTAGGATGAATCATTTTTCTAGTTCCTTCTTTGGACAATTCTATGCATGTAATAAGATTGGACATAGAGCTAGTGAATGCAAAACTCAGATGATGAATTGGTTTAATGGAGGTAGAATGAATCAATATTTTACTAGATATTTCTATACCTATAACAAGTTTGGACACAAAGAAAATCAGTGTAGATCAAGGATTAATGGAAGTCAAACAAATTAGATAAATGTTTTCTTCTATGATTGCAACAAACCGAGACATATTTCAAAAGTTTGTAGAAGTAAAAAGGTAAAGTAGTCTGCTCCAGTAAAGGAGAATGAACTTGTGAAGAAGATTGAAAAAGATGAGATTAATCAAGAAATAAACAAAATATGGAAGAAGAAAGAAGAACCAAAGATTACAGATGTGTCTTTACCCTCATCTTGTGCAGATGATTCCTCTAGGAATTAGACCTAACATGATCTTAGGGGGAGCTTTAACATAAAATTGTTTGAACCCCCTAGAAATATGGCGTGTCAGATGTTGGCACGAGGATATGTTGTAAGGAATGAATGTGTAGAGGTAATGCAAAAGAAACCGAAAGAAAAAGTGCAATCATGTTCATTTGTAGAGAAAATTAGGGTTTCTCAGTGTAGTGAAGAAGGGTTTTTATCAGCTTTATGAAGCTTATTGTATTTAATGTGAATTAGGGTAGCACGATGGTGTATAAAGTGAAATTCATAAGTCATTTTTTATCACCTAAGCACTTGAAGAATTCTAATAACAACTTGGAGCAATCTTAGAGTAATCCTAAAGTGATTTGGAGTGATTCTGAGGTAATGTAGAGAAGACTTTGTGAATAATCAAGAACAAGTGACAAATTTTTTCTCTCGCAGTTACAAAAGGAAGGTAAGAAAAAAAGTTTTTTTTTCCAATAAATAATTTGAAGATGTTAAGTATGATGATGGAATCTATTAACAGAGGATCGATTGTAAATATTCCACTAAGCTGAAGGGAGTTGAACTGGAAGAATTTGATCATCGAAAAATAAAGGAAATGGAACTAGGGTTAAAGACAAATGATTTGCAGAACATAAAAACCCTAGGCATGGATTTATGAGGAGAATTTCCTTGGTTCATAGATAGAGAGTCCATCTTGTTCCTATTAAGTAAATTCAATGTATGGGGGATAATGCAAGTGACTACAAAGTATTTTTCTTATCCTTGCAGAAGGATTTGTGCTTTGGTATGACTATGTCTAGTCGGTTTGAGGAGGGTTCATCCTCTAGTACAAAGGAATTGAAAGTTGTTATTGGTGATTCCCCTTTGGAATCTAAGAAGAGAAAATTTATCACAAAAGATAACATCACCATTCTAGAAGAGAAGGAGAATGAAGAAGAGTTCCTACCTGGATCTAAATCTTCTGATCTAGATGGTGTTCAAAGAATGTTAGATAAAGGTAAGATGAAGAAGATTGGTGAATTGTGGAATACCTGCTCTCCGGTGTATAGAATCAAAATTGATGATGCTTTGGTTGAGTATCTACTCAGAAAAGTTATTGATATTTCAAGTGTTTTTGATTCTTTACCAGATAATCTAGTTGAAGTTGTTGAAGAGAGAATGTTGTTGGAAGGTCCAAAAGGACATAAGTTTGAAGCCATGGTTGATAAAAGATGTGCTAAAGCTAAGCATAAGTTATCTGAACACATTAATGAGACAAGAAAATGCATTAAGGGTAAGTGCACCAAGATGGTTCCCAAAAAGGGGACTTAAGTGGACACCTTTTTTTTGAAATTAGGAATACTGACCTTGGACATGAAATTAAGGATAGTTACACTCAAATTTTTGAGATTGAATGAAAACAAGGATCGAAGTGCTCCGAGTATACTTTCTAAACTACTAATTTATTTTTAAAATGGTTGATATTAAGGGGTTCAAATGAGGGACATACACAAATTGGTTTTGTTTTTGTTATAAAAACATAACATGGCAACTCTTGTACGATCCTAGCATAGTGTAATTTTTTTTAGTATTTATTAAATCGCTATGGTAAGAAGTTAGCTAACAGTATGTGGTTGATGCATGATTTTTTTGATAATGTTTTAATGAATATTTGATTTTTTACTAATTTTTGAAGTGGACACTTCCAGAAAAATAGAATTTTGTTCATGCTACCCCTACAACTTTTGGAAAATAATTGAATTTAAAATAAAATAAAATTGTAGAATGGATTCTAGTTTCTAAAAATGTAATTTATTTGAAATTTCGATGAGTGGTTAATTTATAATAAAAAAAACACCAAACACTACTTTTTGGCAAAAAAGAGACATACAAACAAAATAAATTATGGATGAAAGGCTCAACATTGTTAGAAAGTGAAAAAAATTACATCATTTGATAGCTAAGAGAGAACGTAACATTACCCATATGTTTGATTTGTTTGATATTGAACCACGTGCAATCATGACGGTGAGCACAAACTCAATTATGTGAAATATTGTAGAATTTGCAAAAAACACGTCCCTGGTCATTGGGAATGCCCTCCAAGCCTTTGGATTGGTATTCCAAGGAAAATACCAAGCCTAAGGCTTGTGGATTCCCAAAGCAAGATATGACGCAAGCATGTTATAACACGCTCGTGTTATATCTCAGTTTTGACATGGTTTTTTTCTTCTACATGAAACATGTGAACCAAGACATAACGCGAGAGCTTTATAACACACTCACGTTATGTATTCCTTTATGTTAAATGCCACTCTATTGAATGTATGCTGATATATTTTTATATTTGTATGTTTGTATGTACATGCATGGTTGTATGTCATGTATGTATGCATGTGTACATGCTTGTATGTATGTTTGTATGTATCAATGCATGTATATTGTATGTATACCTATATGTATGTAATATTACATCTACACATGTATGTATGTATGCTTGTATGGATGCAAGATTGTATGTATGTATTTATGTATGTCTTTAGAGGGAGGGAGAATTTTAAGAGAGAGAGAGAGATTCTAGAGAGAGGGAGATGGGGTGGAAGTGAGAGTTTAAGAGAGAGGGAGTGGGAGATAAGGTGTTAGAGTGAGAGGTACTTAGCTAGGTAGGGTGGGAGGGAGAGAGGAGGGAGAGAGAGAGGGGGGGGTGGCAGAGAGATAATTGAGAAAGAGGGAGAGAGAGAGAGGAGGGAGAGAGACGAAGACAAAGAGGTATTTATGTAGGTAGGGTGCCAAAGGGAGAGAATTGAGAGTGTGAGGGGGGGTGAGAGGGAGAGACTCGAGAGATAGGTAGTGAGGGGGAGTGCGAGAGAGAGGGAGTGAGAGAGAGAGGGAGTTTGAGTGAGAGACTTGAGAGGGTGTGGAAGGGAGTGACCTGATAGAGGTAGAGAAAGAGGGTGGTGGAGTGAGAGGGACTTATATAGGTAGGGTGGGAGAGATAGATAGAGAGAGAGGGGGGAGAGAGAGAGTTACCTAGTTAGGTTGCCAGAGGGAGAGACATGAGAGAGAGAGGGGGTGGGAGGGAGAGACATGAGAGAGAGAGGGAGAGAGAGGGAGTGGGAGAGAGTGGGAGGGACATAGAGAGATGGATAGAGAGAGTGAGAGAGTGTGGTAGGTATTGATTTAATGAGAGGTACGTAGAAAGAGGGAGAGGGTAGATAGAAACAATTAGAGAGGGTAGGAGAGAGGGATGGAGGGAGAGGTGAGATTTATAGATAGAGAGAAAGTGATAGGGGTTGAGGGTATAGGGTTGAGGTATATGGGTGGAGGACCTATAGGGTTGATTTTTTCTAGGGTATTAAGGTTAAAGGGTTGAGGGTTGAGGGATTAGGGTTGATGGTAGAGGGTATTGGGTTGAGGGTATAGGGTAGAAGGTTTAAGGGTTTAGGGTTGAAGGGTTTAGGGTTAAAGGTTTAGGGTTGAGGGTAGAGGGTTTAGGGTATAGGTTTGAGGGTATATGGTTGAAGGATTAGGTTGAGGGTCCAATGTAAAGGGTAGAGGGTATAGGGGTTGAGGGTTTAGGGTTTAAGGATTGAGGGTTGAGGGTTGAGAATTGAGGGTTGAGGGTTTAATGTAGAGGGTAGAGGGTAGAGGGTAGAGGCTTTAAGGGTTGAGGGTTGAGGGTTTAAGGTTGAGGGTAGAGGATTGAGGGTATAGGGTATAGTTGAGGGTCCAATGTATAGGGTAGAGGTTATAGGGGTTGAGGGATTAGGGTTTAAGGGTTGAGGGTTGAGGGTACAGGGTAGAGGGTTTAAAATTTGAGGGATTAAGAGTGTAAGGGTTGAGGGAGTAGGGTAGAGGGTAGAGGGTATTGGTTGAGGGTTGAGGGTAGAGGGTATAAGCATTTAGTGTTTAAGGGTTGAGGTTTGAGGGTTTAGGGTTGAGTGTTTGAGGGTTTAATAGTTTAGGGTTTATGGTTGATGTATTAGGGTAGAGAGGGAGGGATGGATGGATGGATGGATAGAGAGAAAGAGAGAAGAGGAGAGAGGGACATAGATATATGAGGTTTGAGGATCCAATGTATAGGGTAGAGGGTATAAGGTTGATGACTTGTAGGGTTGTGGGTACATATGGTTGAAGGATTGGGTTAAGATTCTAATATATAGGGTAGATGGTATTGGGGTTGATGGTTTAGGGTTTGAGGGTTGTATATTGAGGGATTAAGGGTTCAGGGTTGAGAATTGAGGGTTGGGTGTTTAATGTATAGGGTAAAGGTTAGAGGGTAAAGGGTTTAAGGTTGAGGGTGGACGATTGAGGGTATAGGGTTGAGGGATTAGTGTAGAGATTTTACTAAGTGGGTTTAAGTTTTGAGGGATTAGGTTTGAGGGTAGAGGGTAGACAGTTGAGGGTAGATGGTAGAGGGTTTAAGGGTTTAGGGTTTAAGAGTTGAGGGTTTAGGGTTTAGGTTTTAGGGTTTAGGGTTGAGTGTTTAGGGGTTTATAGGGTAGATGGTAGAGGGTATAGGGTTGGGGGATTAGGGTTTAGGGTCCAATTTATAGGGTAGAGGGTATAAGGGTTGAGTGATTAGGGTAGAGAGCTTACTAAGTCTGTTTAAGGGATTAAGGGTTGGGGGATTAGGGTTGAGGGTAGAGGGTAGAGGATTGAGGTTAGAGGTTAGAGGGTTTAAGGGCTGAGGGTTGAAGGTTGAGTGTTTAAGGGTTAATAGGGTAGAGGGTAGAGAGTAGAGGGTTTAAGGATGAGGGTAGAGGATTGAGGGTATAGGGTTAGGGGATTAGGGCTAAGGGTCCAATGTATAGGGTAAATAGTATAGGGGTTGAGGGAATAGGGTTTAAGGGCTAACGGATTAAGCATCAAGAGAGTTGAGGGATTAGGGTAGATATTTTACTAAGTGGGTTTAAGGGTTTAAGGGTTGGGGGATTAGGGTTGAGGGTAGAGGGTAGAGGATTAAGGGTAGAGGGTAGAGGGTTTAGGGGTTGAGGGTTTAGGGTTTAGGGTTGAGTGTTGAGGGTAGAGGATTGTGGGTATAGGGTTAGAGGATTAGGGTTGAGGGTCCAATGTATAGGGTATTGGGTATAAGGGTTCAAGGATTAGGGTTTAAGGGTTGAGGGATTAAGAGGATATAGGGGTTGAGGGATTAGGGTTTAATGGTTTAGGGTTAAGGTTTGAGGGATTAAGAGGGTATAGGGGTTGAGGGATTAGGGTTTAAGGGTTGAGGGTTTAGGGTTGAGGGTTGAGGGTTGAGGGATTAAGAGGGTTGAGAGGTTGAGGAGTTAGGGTTTAAGGGTTGAGGGTTGAGGGATTAAGAGTTTATAGGGGTTGAGGGATTAGGGTTTAAGGGTTGAGGGTATAGGGGTTGAGGGATTAGGGTTTAAGGGTTGAAGGTTGAGGGATGAGGGATTAAAAGGGTATAGTTGATGAGGGATTAGGGTTTAAGTGTTGAGGGTTGAGGGTTGAGGGATTAAGAGGGTATAGGGGTTGAGGTATTAGGGTTTAAGGGTTGAGGGTTGAGGGTTGAAGGATTAAGAAGGTATAGGGGTTGAGGGATTAGGGTTTAAGGGTTGAGGGTTGAGGGTTGAGGGTTGAGGGATTAAGAGGGTATAAGGTTTGAGGGATTAGGGTTTAAGGGTTGAGGGTTGAGGGTTGAGGGATTAGGGTTGCAGGTAAAGGGTAGAGGGTCGAGGGTTTAACAGTTTAAGATTTAAGGGTTGAGGGTTTAAGGTTTGGGGTTGAGTGTTTAAGGGTTTATAGGGTAGAGGGATTAGGGTTGAGGGTAGAGGGTAGAGGGTAGAGATTAGAGGATTGAGGGTAGAGGGTAGAGGGTTTAGGGTTTAAGGGTTGAGGTTTTAGGATTTTATAGGGTTTAGGGTTGAGTGTTTAATGGTTTATAGGGTAGAGGGTATAGGGGTTGAGGGATTAGGGTTTAAGGGTTGAGGGTTAATGGTTGAGGGATTAAGAGGGTATAGGGGTTGAGGGATTAGGGTTTAAGGGTTGAGGGTTGAGGGTTGATGGATTAAGAAGGTATAGGGGTTGAGGGATTAGGGTTTAAAGGTTGAGGGTTGAAGGATTAAGAGGGTATAAGGGTTGGAATATTAGGGTTTAAGGGTTGAGGGTTGAGGGTAGAGGGATTAAGAGGGTATAGGGGTGTATTAACTTAAATTTGCACCCTTAGTGGAAATCCACTTTTTGCCCTGTAATACCTTAGAAAATCAAAGGCGAAAGCTTAATTCCACTTAAGCCCGTTGTTTGTACTCCACTTGGCACCTTGTTTGTGTGTCGATGGGGGTGTTTCTTTCAGAGATGCTCACACAACGTGGAGATGACCATGTGGTGCATAGACATCTGCACGGTGCACTTATGTCCTTAGCAGATTCTTACAGCTGAGACTATAGAGGCATTACATTTTCGATTGGAAGTCAAATAATAACACCCCTCTTTAGCTGGTCAACCCGAATATGATCATTTTTTTCCTTCTCCTTCATAATCTTCACTCTCCCATCCATTTGGGGGTGGAAAAAAAGTTAGTACAAGTGTGGGCACTCTTTGAGCATTCACTTTCAATCTTGTAGCAACATCCTTCACTCCATTATAGCAACTCAACATTCCATCACTCCAACAGGGCGAGTATAGGACATACACCATGGTAACAAAGGCTTGATTCCCTCTCTTTCACTCCTCCAAAATCCTTGAGCACTTTGACGAAAGCGATAAAGCTCCTCCCTTCTCTCCTTTTTCTTTTGATTGAGTAAGCATTTACTATTTTGTGGTGTTTCTTGCATACATAGCTTGTAGTTATTTTCTTTATCATCTATCTTTGTTATCCCAAACTTGGTTTTCCATGGAGGTGGAAACACCAAGACAGGGGTCTGACTGAGGAAGGCCCCTATACAACCCCAAAAATTTCTCCCTTCCTTGTGTGTGGGTGGAGAGTGTGTGGATCAAGCTGGCGAGGAGAGCATTCTATGAAATTGTCTTTGTCACCTTGGTGGTAATACATTTCTTTTATCATATTCGCATTTGTTTTTCTTTCCTCTTAATCTCATTGTTTCACTTTAAATGTCTCTAGAATAGGCTAGTAGTCTTCCTTTTGAGTAAGAATTATGTCTTCTCGGTTCTCTAGATGTACGGATGCTAGTGCACCTGTGAGACGCTAGCGCACCGCATTGTCATCCCAGAACCACGCTTCGATCTTCAGAAAGAGATTTTCCTAAGACACAAATTCGACTCTAATGGTTGACTCATTTGGTCTTCTTCCAACATTCAGATTGCAGAGTGATTGAAGGGTTCATAATCCTCATCATTCTCATCCTCATCATCCTAACTTCCCTTTAAACTGAGGTGGGTTAGGGCAGCCTTTCAACTCTTGGCCTTGAGCCTTGCAATGGGTTGTCCCCCTCTCTCACATTTTTGGTGAACCCGATGTGAACTAATGTCTATCCACTTGTCGGTATTCTAAATGTCTTCTCATATACCTCTAGGTCATTGCACCCTGGTGTGTTGTGAATGTTTATGAGCTTCATGACCCAGTCTATGATCTCTGGGAATATTGTTAGAAGAATTCTAGGACACCTTCCGATGGAAAAGACAAAGGTCTCCTCTAGCTTCACTACTAACCTCTTCTCTAGATCTATGGTGGGTCTTTCCACAAAAGAGCACATAGCACAAGGCGAGCCTAGGTTTCTTGATGAAACTGATCGCATACCTACTCCTCCTACATCTCTGACCTCTTCATTCGTAGACAAGCATGAGGTCATTCATATCCCTTCTGAGTACGTTGTTAGTCTTGGTAGAGGGTTAGGTGCATTGGAAAATCACCTAGAAGGCAACCCCAAGTTGGCTAGGGAAGCTAAGGTGATTGGTGAAATAAGATACATGGTAGAGAAGGACCGGACATGTGTAGAACTCTTGGCTAGTCTTGTCGGTCTGGCCGAAGCATGTTCCCCCTCAATTCTTGGTTGCATGATGCGAGGTGGCCTCTTCGAGGAATGTGATAGGAAGTTGGAGATGTCAATGCCTCTGTATCCATGTATATGGCTGATACAGTCCCCTCAGTCAATATACCCTCTACTTTTGAAAGATTGGATACTATCAAAGTAAACATAAACCCTTTTGGTTTCCACTTCACCCCTTCTGTCACCTCCGGTGGTGGAGGATTTGGCGGAATAATGGGCGGAGGCTTTAGCAGTGGGAAATTCAGGAATGGAGGTGGCATTGGCAGGGGCAGTGCTAGTGGAAGTCATGGTGGTGGCTTTGGCTCTGTGGTGGCTCTAGAAAAAGTCACACCGGTAGTGACAACATCAGTGGTGGCTCTGGAAGTGGTCATGGTGGTGGCACCAGCGGAGGTCACACTGGTGGTGATGTTCACAATGTTGGCTCTAGTAGTGGTCCCAGTGGCCCTTTGTCTTCTAACGACCCTATCATGAACACTCTACTTCAGAATATGGGGAAGATGCAAAATCAACTAGCGAACCTATCCCAAGCCTCATCTCAACCTATCTTTCAACCTTTCTCCTGACATAGCTTGTTGTTGGTTGCAATTCTAAACACTCCATTCCTGCTAGGGATGGGGATTCCCAAATTTGAGAAATATGGTGGTAAAGGGGACCCACAAACACACATGTCTACCTTTAACACCTTGTGCACAAATTTCTTCCATCATGATGCATTGATGTCTAAACTATTTCCCCAATCCCTGAAAGACACAACACTAGATTGGTATGTTAGAAACCCTAGATCAGACATGCAAACCTAAACACCTTCCACAGAAGAGAAAATATTAAAAAGCAGAGCTTTGCATGCGAATGTGCAAAATGATATATTCAGGAATTCAATGTTACAATGAGATGATTTGCTTTATAAAAGCAAAGTATGCAACCCTAATGTTGACCTAAAAATAGCTCAACTAAATAAAGCTTACTTATTAATTAAGTAAACTAATTATTACCTAAGAAAAACCTAAGTAAAGTTATGCAAGTGTAATTAAATATTAATTACACCAACACCCCCCCATAAATGCAACTTAAGGAGACTAAATAAGCATGCACCTAAAACTAAGATGAATCAAGAAAGAATGAATGGGTCCCGACAACAAGGCCTGATCAGGTACCCATGTACAAATGCAATAATGAGGTAGAGAACAAAAACCCAGTGGGACAACCCCCCCTACAATGAGATGACTGCTGCAAAGAAGCACTGGAAGAACACTGTGGAGTAACACTGGAACCATAATCTGGCAAGCAAGGAAAGATACTTCTGTCTACAAGAAACCATATCAGAATCATAATGATGCAACAACAGACCCGATGCCACGGAACACTTGAACACTCCAAACTGGAACAACCCTGGAATCTATAAAGCAACAATAGATGGTATGATGATGACAGAATCTGGAAGCTATGAATCTCAATGCTGATGTCAAAATAAGACTGAAACTCTTCCATGGGAAAAAGTACCATACAGACTCGAGAACATTAACCACAAATTTAGTGGCCCTCAAACTAAGATAGATCCGATGTGGATCATTAACCATAGGCTCTCAATCTAAAGTGTGAAACAATATGAATCTGATATGTGTCAAGCTAAGACAAAATATGGCCAAAATAAACTAAGAAACCAAATTACAACCCATGTGAGTAGTCATCAAAACACAATGAAGATTATTATGCAAGAAACCCCCCTGATGGAACTTTATATCAGTTCATTTATGACAATCCCCAATGACTGCAAAAGGAGAGAATTCCTAACATGCATAAACAAAAAATGAAAATAGACCTTAGATCTATGTAGAGGACTGGACCAGCTTTCCAATGCCACAAGAATGGCGAAAAAAGGATCACCGAGTCAAACGATATGCCCTTCGAAGTGAAAAATAGAAAATTTGAGTTCAAGGACCCGAAAAATAAATCTGGAGAAAAATTAAAAAAAACTACCAACACCACTAGATTGGTGCCAAAATCAGCTTTCCAATGGTATCTTGTTTGTGAAAAATAGACACCGTACGCAAAAGTTACGCCCGATTTTGTCAAAGGTGCTCCAAAAAGGCCTATAAGGCCTGCAGGCAGCCTAGGGGGCTAAAAAAAATCGGCCCCTGGTCCTGCATACGACTAGGGGCTGGTAGACAGGGGGTTGGGGTGGGGCCCTTGGTTCTCCATATGACCGGTGGAGGTGCTAAGGACCGACTAGGGGCTGGGCACCTAGCGCCCGGTCCCCCATGTGACCGCGGCCGATGCAGTTGGAGCCCGTGGGGGCTGGTCCGGCCGGTGGAGCTGGGTGGGGGAGCCACCGGTGGCGGTGGTTGCTGGGTGGCCACCGGGTGGCACGGTAGCAGCACTTGAATTCTGAACTAGAGGAGCTGGTGCGGATCTCGAAATGGCACATTTTTTGATTTTTTTGCATTTTTTTTGTAATTTGTGGCTCGAAAAGCGTGCTGGGGAGGTCGTATGGCCTTCTTGGCAAAAAAATTTTGCCCTCCGAACCAACTTCATCAAAATCTATGAAACAAAAGGTGATCTTAGGGTTTTTGGCCACTGCGAATGCAATGGTGACCTTCGTTTCTGCTCAAAATGCTCCAAAAAAATGGTGACCTCCAGAGCTTGCAAAAAAATACCAAAACTGAAACCCTCACAGATTTGGCAAATCATGGCCAAAATCTGCAAAATGAAAGCCAAACCTGACTTTCTCCAGTGCTCTAAATCCAATGGTGAGGCCCGATCTGATCCAAGATGCTGCATAAATGAACTCAAGGCATAAAATCCTCGAGGAACCCTGAACGAAATCTGTAATGGTTTTCTCCAAAATTTGAGAAGGGGCTGCATGTCAAGGCTCTGATACCATGTTAGAAACCCTAGATCAGACATGCAAACCTAAACAACTTCCATAGAAGAGAAAACATAAAAAAGCAGAGCTTTGCATGTGAATGTGCAAAATGATATATTCAGGAATTCAATGTTACAATGAGATGATATGCTTTATAAAAGGAAAGTATGCAACCCTAATGTTGACCTAAAAATAGCTCAACTAAATAAAGCTTACTTATTAATTAAGTAAACTAATTATTACCGAAGAGAAACCTAAGTAAATTTATGCAAGTGTAATTAAATATTAATTACACCAACATGGTATTGTTCTTTTCCCGATAACTCCATCTTCACATTCGATTAGCTTGTGAACTAATTCTTGTGACAGTTCCAAGCCAATATCAGACTGAATATGACCTTCTCAAACCTTGTTCAATGCAAACAAGGGGAAAATGAGAAGGTTATTGACTTTATAACACAATATCAAGCGCTCTTCTCATAGATCTCGTATCTGTTACCCGATTCAGATGTACATAAGGTCTTCATAGGGAACTTATAGAGACATTGACAAGAGAAGTTTTCCCTCATGAAGTCTCCCTCTTTCGCATATCTATGTGCATCTCTACCGGAATACTAGCAGACGGTGGTTCAGTTTGGGGGTTCCTCCTTGTGCTCCCATTCTAAAGGAAGATCCATCGTATCAATTTATGGGAAAGGTAAAGTTGTTGTGAATGTAGTAGCCATTGTAGATAACAATGGCCTCACACGCGACTAGATATTTATGAAACTATCAGAGTCTTATTCTTTCATCTTGCAAAAGTTGGTGAAGGATAAGATCCTTACCTTACCTACTCCTAAACCGATTAGAGAACCATACCCTGGCTAGGATGAACAAAACATGTATTGTAAATACCATCAAGTTAATGGACATGATACTGAACACTGCATGTGCTTGCATCATGAGATACATGACCGCATCGGGGATGGTACTATCCATCTTGATGGGAGTAAAAACAATACAAATAAATTAGTGGTGAAAGCTAATAGTGAACTACAAATATACACAAACCCATTTCCATCGCATTTTGCTAACATGATTATTGATCCTACTGATTCTACTTCTCACCCTGAGACATATGTTAACATGGTTACTATTACTCCCTCTCCTCATCTTGCAACCAAATCACCGGATGTTACGTTTACCTTGCAATATGTTCCAATAAACATCAAGCCTTATCCACTTTATATTCCCACTCGCCTCAATGGTAACATTGTGACAAGGATCTTGGTTGACCCCGCAAGTAGAGTAAATGTCATCATGGAGGAGACATTACTCTTGAACTCCCTACAAAGGGAAGAATATGATGAAACAAGGCCCATCATCCATACACATGATGGGATTTCTCTTAAACCTTATGGATTGATAACATTGTCTGTCCTAGTTGGATCTAGGACTGTACACGTGGTCTTTGATGTTATTCCTAAGTTAGACCTATTTAGAGTGAAGCTAGGCATACCGTGGTTAGCTTCCATGAACAAGATCAGCTTTTTGGTACATAAGTGCCTTAAATTCTCCCATGAGGGTGTTGTGCACATGGTGCATGACATTGGATATCAGCATGTGGTATCCCATGGGGGATATTCATTAGATCAATTTTGGCCCACTCCCGTCAGTCCGCTCCCACAAAGAACGGGCATACTTTACAAGAACTATGTGAAGTACAAGAGTGGAGGTAAGGGACAACCAAATTTGACTCTTCCTGTAGCTGAGCAACCAAATACCTCCTCCTCCCGAAAGGTAAAGGAGAAGCTCACTCCTTCTCGGGCTGACTTGTCTGCTCCTCTCTCTTGGGAAGAGTACTAGATGAACAAGCCTGGGCTTTATCTGTTAAGTCAAATGAGGTCTCCTTGGCAGAAGCCCAATATTAGAATATCAAATCTCCCTAACGGGTCCCCAAGGCCCTGGTATTATTTATATGACATAAAGAAAGGCTCGCGGAGAGAGTTTTTCCCTCGACCTATTCTTGTTCCCCCAAACAGAAAAGGGCCCACCTCTAAGGTGGTAGAGGTAGCTCCTCCCACTGTTTCCAAACCCATTCTTCTTGCTTCCATTCAAGAGACTACGCTTCTGCTAGAGATAGTCATGGAGGACACTCCCATGGTTGAGCAGGATCCTTCTGCTTCTTCACAATTTTCAACTTCTAGTGCGAAGAGCCATAGAAATTGCCTTGCGCACAAGAGAAAGCACCGACAAAAGGCTCTTTTGGCCAAGCAAGCCTCCTTATAGAAGAAGGAGGAGGAGAGGACCACACCTCTTGCAGTTTCTTCCTCTCTCCCCCCCTTTTGTCCCTGTTCAACCTAGTTATGTACCTCTTTTGACTCCCATTGTGAGCACACCTACATTTGGAAGGGTGCAAGTGTTTATTGCTTCTTCTACAGAGCTGCCCTTGTTGGCTTCCATTTCATATGTCCTACCTTTCCCAAAGCCCATGGACATGGTGAACACTCCAGTTATGTCCACTGCGGTTCTTTCCTCTTCTCCCTCGATTCTTGCTTTGTATGTGGGGAGTTCACCTCCTCCAATGAAGAAGGTAGAGCATGGTCCCTCTAGTAATGGAGGACGTAAGAAGATCCCACCTTATCCAAAGGGTGACCCTACACTAACTTGTTCTATCCTAGCAATAGAACCAGCTCCAACCGCCCTCGAGTTTGTCACTGCTCTCGAGTCTCTTGACGAGCCTAGCAGTGAACCTCAAGTGCAGACTCCTCTGTTCATTGAGGTAAAACATGGTACTCTTGTTAAGAGCATTTTCAATTTTCTAGATGAAGTTTTGGCCCTATTAGTGATCTTTGTGAGGAGGTTGACCCTAGACCCACAAGAGCTGAGCAACAAAGACCTCACCAGTCCCTTTGACTTAGCCCTTATTGAAGGAGGATCAAAAGCTACTCCTCTTAACATTACACCATTGCAAGCTTGTCTTCCTTCCTTCGATGACCTCTTGGTTGACTAGTGTTAGGGGGAGACCATCTTCTTAATCTTTAGATTAGATATGTGTGTTTTGTCACATGTGTTCCCCGTGATTGTGCTCTATGTGCCTGGATGACCCTCATCACCCCTGTTGGTGCTTGGATACAGGTGTGGTGTGTGTGTTGTAAAAATTTCATCTATGTGTGGCATCATTCTTCCATGTTTTTGATTGACTTTCAGTAAATTAGGGACGATGCAAAGTGTTGGGAGAATTTAGGCCTCCTTCCATGTTGATCCCATTTTTATTTTACTTTGTCTTCTCGTGCATTCCTCACATGGCCTGATATAGTAGGGGGGTGATAAAAGTTCATTTATATACTATTATTATACTTATATATATTTATGAGCAGTTCTGACCCTGAAATATGAGGCTACCCCTATGCCCTTTGTGTGTGTTCCCTTTCTATTTTTACTTTTCATTTTATCTTTCTCTCTTCTTTGCTTTAGTTGTCCCTTTCATGTGTGACAAAACATCTTGTACATCATTTGGTATTTAGAAAATGCATTTGTCACCAAATGAATCTTTTCTTGAAGACCCTTCACACACTTCCTTGTTAGAATTACATTCTCAACTTAGAACCCCAACCAAACGTGTTTCCTCCATCAAGGGTTCATAAAGAAAGGGCTTGGAAATCCTCCTCCGAAGTGGGAACGGTCTTAGTCTTCCCCTCGTATGAGCACATCTCCTTTCTTTCAAATTCCTTGATGAAGTGAACATCTTTCAAAAGTGATTCCTTGATGATGAATTGATTAGAGAAGGAAGACGTTAAATTTGGAACAAAACTTCCGTTGAGTGGACCCCTCCTCTTCACGTTGGGTTCCCAAGGGACCCCTTCACAAAGTTTCAAATGATTTATTGGCATCTAGACTGGGGGTAGGTCGACTGGACTAGTTTCACTTTCTCATGTCTAAACCAAGGGCAGCTCAACTAGACCGGTTTCACTTTCTCGTGCCTAAACTAGGGGCAGATCGACTAGGCGTCACTTTACATCTTCACGTCTAGCTTGGGGGCAGCTCGACTAGACTTTACCTTTTAGACAGTGCATCCCTTGAGTGGACCCTACTTCATTTTGAAGGGTTCCCAATGGACCCCTTTGAAAGCCTTACAACTTAGTGATGGTCTGCATGACTGTTTGTTCACTAGCCTACACAACTGCTTCTTGATGTGTTCTATCTTTTGGTAAACACGTCTCCATCTCCGACTCTATGAAGTCCCCTTTGCTCGGTCTCCCTCATGTGAGAGTTCTTGGGGGATACCTTCCTTGTAGGCTTGCGGTTTTGTAAGGTTTTTTTCCTAGTTTCCTTCATGTGAGAGTTCTTGAAGAATAACCCCCCTTGCAGGACTGTGAACCTATAAGGTACTTTCATACTTTAGCTTTGTGGTTCCACGAAACTATGAAGCCCACTCTTGCACTTTCAGGTTCACCAGACCATGCTCTGCTTCCTTGTCAGTTCAGGTGTACATCTCTTACTCTATTACTTCTTTACTACTCTACTTTACCAAAGCACTCACCAGTACTCATGCTCGCTAAAGTGGGGGAAAAATGTATTAACAAAAATTTGCACCCCTAGTGCAAATCCCCTTTTTTCCCTTTAACACCTTAGAAAATAAAAAGTGGAGGATTAATTCCACTTAAGTCCACTGTTTGCACTCCACTTGGTACCTTGTTTGTGTGTCAGTGGGGGAATTTCTGTCAGAGATACTCACATGGTGCACAAACATCTACATGATGTGCTTATGTCCCTGGTAGATTCCTATAGCTGAGACTGTAGAGGTGTTACATTTTTTATTGGAATTCAAAGAGTAACGCCCATCTTCAGATAGCCAACCCGAATATGGCTATTTTTTGCCTTCTCCTTCATAATCTTCACTCTCCCATTCATTTGGGGGTGGAATAGAAGTTAGTGGAAGTGTGGACACTCTTTGAGCATTCACTTTCAAGCTTGTAGCAACATCCTCCACTCCATTGCAGCAACTCAACACTCTGTCACTCCAACAGGGTGAGTACAAGACATACACCATGGAAACAAAGGCTTGAGTCCCTCTTGTTCACTCCTCCACAAGCCTTGAGCACTTTGGATGGATGTGGTAAAGCTCCTCCCTTCTCTCCTTTTTCTTTTGATTGAGTAAGCATTTACTATTTTGTGGTGTTTCTTGCATATGTAGCTTGTAGTTATTTTATTTATCATCTATCTTTGTTGTCCCAAACTTGGATATCTGTGGAGGTAGAAACACCAAGACAAGGGTCTAACTGAGGTAGGCCCCCATACAACCCCAACATTTTCTCTCTTCCTTGTGTGCAGGTGGAGAGAGCATGGAGCAAGCTAGCGAGGAGAGCATTATATGAAATCATCTTCGTCACCTTGGTGGTAATACATTTCTTTTATCGTATTCACATTTGTTTTTCTTTCCTCTTAATCTCATTCTTTCACTTTAAACATCTCTAGACTAGGCTAGTAGTCTTCCTTTTTGAGTAAGAATCTTATCTTCTCAGTTCTTTGGCTGTATGGATGCTAGCACACCTATGAGAAGCCAATGCACCATGTTGTCATCTCAGAACTGTGCTTCCATCTTCAGATAGAGAGCTGCCTAAGACACGAATCCGACTCTAAAGGGTAACTCATCTAGTCTTCTTCCAACATTCGGATTGTAGAGTAATTGAAGGGTTGATCATCCTCATCATTCTCATCCTCGTCATCCTAACTTCCCTTTAAACTGAGGTGGGTTAGGGTATCCTTTCTGCTCTTGGCCTTTTGTGACCTAGGGCCTTGTAGTGGGTGGTCCCCCTCTCTCACAAGGGGTTGAGGGATTAGGGTTTAAGGGTTGAGGGTTGAGGGTTGAGGTTTGAGGGTTGAGGGTTGAGGATTGAGGGATTAAGAGGGTATAAGGGTTGAGGAAATAGGGTTTAAGTGTTATGGGTTGAGGGTTGAGGGATTAAGAGGGTAAAGGGGTTGAGGGATTAGGGTTTAAGGGTCAATGATTGAGGGTTGTGGGATTAGAGTTTAAGGGTTCATAGTTGATCATTGAGGGATTAAGAGGTTATAGGGGTTGAGGGATTAGGGTTTAAGGGTTGAGGGTTGAGGGATTAAGAGGGTATAAGGGTTGATGTATTAGGGTTTAAGGGTTGAGGGTTGAGGGTTGAGGGATTAACAGGGTATAGGGGATGGGGGATTACGAGTTAAGGGTTGAGGGTTGAGGGATTAGGGTTTAAGGGTTGATGGTTGAGGGTTGAGTGATTAAGAGGGTGTAGGGGTTGACGGATTAGGGTTTAAGGGTTGAGATTTTAGGGTTGAGGGATTAAGAGGGTATAAGGGTTGAGGGATTAGGGTTTAAGGGTTGAGGGTTGAGGGTTGAGGGATTAAGAGGGTGTAGGGGTTGATGGATTAGGGTTTAAGGGATGAAGGTTGACGTTTGATGGATTAAGAGGGTATAGAGGTTGAGGGATTAGGGTTTAAGGGTTGAGGGTTGAGGGTTGAGGGTTGAGGGATTAAGAGGGTATAGGGGTTGAGGGATTAGGGTTTAAGTGTTGATAGTTGAGGGTTGAGGGATTAAGAGGGTATAGTGGTTGAGGGATTAGGGTTTAAGGGTTGATAGTTGAGGGTTGAGGGATTCAGAGGGTATAGGGGTTGAGGGATTAGGGTTTAATGGTTGAGGGTTGAGGGATTAAGAGGGTATAGGGGTTGATGGATTAGGGTTTAAGGGTTGAGGTTGAGGATTGAGGGTTGCAGGATTAAGAGGGTATAGGGGTTGAGGGATTAGGGTTTAAGGATCGAGGGATTAGGGTTTAAGGGTTTAGGATTGAGGGTTGAGTGATTAAGAAGGTATAAGGGTTGAGGGATTAGGGTTTAAGGGTTGAGGGTTGAGGGATTAAGAGGGTATAGGGGCTGAGGGATTAGGGTTTAAGGGTTGAGGTTGAGATTGAGGGTTGAGGATTAAGGCGGTTATAAGGGTTGAGGATTGGGTTTAGGATTAGAGGGTTTGGGGTTGAAGGATTGGGGTTTTAAGGGTTGAGGGTTGAGGGATTAAGAGGGTATAGGGATTGAGGGATTAGGGTTTAAGGGTTGAGGGTTGGGGGTTGAGGGATTAAGAGGGTATAGGGTTTGAGGGATTAGGGTTTAAGGGTTGAGGGTTGAGGGATTAAGAGGGTATATGGGTTGAGGGATTAGGGTTTAAGGGTTGAGGGTTGAGGGATTAAGAGGGTATAGGGTTTGAGGGATTAGGTTTTAAGGGTTGAGACTTGAGGGTTGAGGGATTAAGAGGGTATAAGGGTCGAGGGATTAGGGTTTAAGGGTTGAGGGTTGAGGGATTAAGAGGGTATAGGGGTTGAGGGATTAGTGATTAAGGGTTGACGATTGAGGGTTGAGGGATTAGGGTTTAAGGTTTGAGGGATGAAGAGGGTATAAGGGTTGACGGATCAGGGTTTCAGAGTTGAGGGTTGAGGGATTAATAGGGTATAGGGTATAGGGGTTGAGGGATTAGGGTTTAAGGGATGAGGGTTGATGGTTGATGGATTAAGAGGGTATAGGGGTTGAGGGATTAGGGTTTAAGGGTTGAGGGTTGAGGGTTGAGGGTTGAGGGTTGAGGGATTAAGAGGGTTTAGGGGTTGAGGGATTATTGTTTAAGGGTTGAGGGTTGAGGGTTGAGGGTTGAGGGTTGAGGGTTGAGGGATTAAGAGGGTATAAGGGTTGAGGGATTAGGGATTAGGGTTTAAGGGTTGATGGTTGAGGGTTGAGGGATTACCTCCTATCCCATCTCCCTTTCTTAGGTCTCTCTCTGATTGTTCAATCACTCCCACTCTCTCTTTCTCCCACTCTCCCTGTCCCTTCATCTCTCCATCTCTCTCCCTCTTTCTCCCCCTCTCTCACTCTCTCCCACTCTCCCTCTCCCTCCCACTCTCCCTCTCTCCCACTCTCTCCCACTCTCTCTTTCTCCCACTCTCTCCCTCTCTCCCTTCCTCTCTATCTTCATCTCTCCCACTCTCTCTCCCTCTCTCCCACTCTCTCTTTCTCCCACTCTCTCTGTCAACCCTACACCCTCTACCCTTAAACCATAAAACCTTAACCCTTAACCATCTATCTCTCTCCCACTCCCTCTCTCTCTCTCAAATCTCTCCCTCCTACCCCCTCTCCCTCTCTTAGGTCTCTCTGTCTCATTGTTCAATCACTCCCACTCTTCCTCTCTCTCCCTCTCTTCCACTCTCTCTCTCTCTCAACCCTATACCCTCTAGCTTTAAACCATAAACCCTTAACCCTCTACCCTCTATCTCACTCCCACTCCCTCTCTCTCTCTCAAATATCTCCCTCCTATCCCCTCTCCCTCTCTTCTATCTCTCTTATTGTTCAATAACTCCCACTCTCTCTTTCTCACACTCTCCCTCTCCTCTCCCTCCCTCTCCCTCTTTCTACCCCTCTCTCTCTCTCTCCCACTCTCCCTCTCCCTCCCACTCTCTCTCTCCCACTCTCCCACTCTCTCTTTCTCTCCCCCTCTCTCCCTCCCTCTCTATCTCCATCTCTCCCACTCTCCCTCTCTCCCACTCTCTCTTTCTCCCACTCTCTCTCTCAACCCTACACCCTCTACCCTCTATGTCTCTCCCAATCCCTCTCTCTCCCTAAAATATCTCCATCCTAACCCCTCTCCCTCTCTTAGGTGTCTCTCTCATTGTTCAATCACTCCCGATCTCTCTTTCTCCCACTCTCCCACTCTCTCCCACTCTCTCCCTCTCTCTTTCTCCCACTCTCCCCCTCTCTCCCTCGCTCTCTATCTCCATATCTCTCACTCTCTCTCTCCCTCTCTCCCACTCTCTCTTTCTCCCACTCTCTCTCTCTCTCTCAACCCTACACCCTCTACCCTTAAACCGTGAACCCTTAACCCTCTACCCTTAACCCTGAGCCCTTAAACCCTAAAACCACTAAACCCTCAACCCCCCTCCATCTCTACTATATATCTCTCCTCTCCCTCCCTCTACCCCTCTCTCTCTCTCACACACACACACTAACCTCTATCTCCTCTACTATAAGGGTATAGGGAGAGATATAGAATTAGGGTAGAGGGTATTGACAAAGAGAGAGAAAATATGTCTATTAAAAAAATCATCTTTCACATAACGCGAGTGTGTTTTGAAGAAGTAGAGATATGGCCATTTTAGCAAGAAATAACATGCTCACGTTATAACATGAGCGCATTTTGTCTTGCACTAAAATGGTAAAAAAAATCAATATACCCATGATCTCAAGGCCCACATTCTGTATATTCTCCCAATTTTATGCATGTGATGACAAAAATACGCTTTGTGATGACGTTATGAACTGTGCATGCATGTTTTTCACATTCCACCACCTTTGCATGAAATAGAAGATTTTTCACATTGAAAGGCATATAATGTCAATTCAAGTTTGAATTCCATTCAAAAGTGATATACAATTGAAATTTAGAGGGGAACAAGCTTTTGAAAAAGTCAAATTGTTGAGAAGTTTGAAGAAAGAAGAATCAAAGGCTACATAATTGGGTTGAAATCCTCCATTTGAAGATCTAGTTTTTTAGGTATGTGAAGTCTTTACACATTTTCTTTTAGTCTATTATGGATTGCTTTCATTTTTATTATTTTGTATATTCCATGTTGATCATTGTTTGTTTGTCATTATAACCTTAGGTTGTCAATGCACATTTTAAATTACATAATTATATACACTTTCCAATTACATTTTTAAACTTGATGCAGAGCATCTACCAGGATCCATAAATCATCAAGGGTACTTTTGACCCTAACTTAAATTAGAGAAGATCAACCAAAAAACTCACTCATCTTTTCATCAAAATCCTTCAATTTCATATTTACACAAAACATTAGAACTTAGCTCCAACTCTTTTTTAAACTCAGAAATAGATTAGTCATCATAAAATTGATTGTAACATAGCATAAACCTGATTAGAAACTCAAAACCATTCAATTCCTTCATGATTCACTAATTCACTCTTCAATGCAACTTACATGGAAAAATAACAAATCATGGATTCTTGCTACAAACCTTTATCCAGACATCCAAGACACTGTAATCAACATGTTATTAATTGAAATAAACCAAATAAACATTCACAAACCATTGATCCATCAAGCTCTTTAATTCTTGTAGTTATAACATCATTTTGCACAAGGAGTCAACTTTGCTCAAAACAACAAATTCCACAAGTTATCCTTTCTAACTTCTACCAAGCATTGAGACATATTTTCCAACATCTTTTAAACAGTTTCCAAACATAAACAATCAACCTTTTCATTGTTTTATCAAATTCACTCCTTGTAGAAAAGTATCCACCATATTACAAGAAGGTCACCAAACCCTTAAATCAGGTGATCCATCTTCAGTCATTTTGTATCTTTAAAACCTAAAGGCACAATCTGAATCCCATTTTGACATACATTCACATACCTTAATGTCAGTTGTTTTGAAACAAACATCAAAAAACTTGATTGAACGTTGGAATAAGCCTCAAATAAGGACAAATTTACAAATGAAGTATCTTAAAATCACCACCAAAACACCTAATAACTCCAAACAGGCTTTATCCAAGTCATAAAACACCATATTCAACCAATTTTAGGAATGGAAAGGCTCAAATAAATGTTGTTCAACAAAACCCTTACTTTATGCTCGCAAACAAGCTTTCCAAATGAGGGTTTATTAGAAAAGCATACTCCAAACCTTCACACACTCTGCCACTTCTTGAAACACATTTAGAAATGTTTACCCATGCTTTAGGAACAAACTTACAGTTTCATTGAATTCTCTTTCCTAAATCACCAACTTGTAACCATCCATTTTCATTGGAAAACTTCTATATTTCTTGAGAGGACACCAAAAAAATTATGGATTCTTATTTTAACCTACACAAAAAAAAATGCACACAAGGTACACAACCTAAAACTAACCTAATCCACATAACTATAGAGCCTAGATCGTGGAGTATTCATAATGAACCTTCTTAGACTCTCAAACCCCCCTAGTGCACCAAAACCACATCTCTTTGAGGCATTTTTTTATTTAACAATTGACTTACCTTGTGTATTGATGCAATCAAGGGAGGTCCTATAACACAACTCAACACAAAATCAACCGACAAAAACAATTCACAATTAACAATTCATAAAATTCTTCACTTTCACCAATTCAACAATCATCCTTGTACCATAGCTAACTAACTCAACCAAGTATATCTTTTAGAGAAGGTCTTATCAGAGCAAGACCTAACCCTTCTCAAAGTCCCAACAGGGCACACAATAACATATCAACAAGCCACAATAGGATTCTTTGTTACAACTTCATCAAAACTAGATTTCTACACCAACTAGGCCTCAATTTAGGGCTCTTTTACAAAGGACCTTATCTTAAATCCTTTTCAAAAATATAAAAATACATTGGGAAGCAATCTATATGTTATCAAACCAAGGATTCCACCATTTTTTTATAAAATCACTCACCAAAGTGTCAAATCACAAAACCCTCCTTTTTACCCAAGAAACTAGGGGTTTATTGAAAAACACTCATCCAACCCTCACACAATCTTATGAATACTTAAAATAGGTCTAAAATGGCCTACAAAAACTCAATTCAACAAGAAAACATGTTTCCCCAACACAAAACACACTTTAGCATATCAAAACCACTTGAAATCTCATGGAAAACTCAAAATTTCACTCTAGGGCGTCATGCCCAACACCATTTTAGACCTCCCCTGCACACAAAAAACATTCCCTCACCTATTTATTGATGATGTAGACCCATTCCACCAATTATAGTAATCACAGTGAGTGAAAAGGGCCAATTTACAATCAATGGTGCTCCTGCACCATGTATGCTTCCACATTTTGTATACACATATATATGACATAAGTTTTAAGTAAAATAAAACATCATTTCTCAATCCTTTATTATGGATGTGCATACCACATGGATTTTCCATGCTTCCATTTTGAGCCTATCTTGCAATCATGGCATGCCACATTACCACATTTCTTGAAGGAATTCCATTGAAAAAAATTATGTGACCTTTGTCTATGCTAGAAATACTCTTGTATAGGATGATTGTAAGTATTATTTATGAAGCCTTGAATGACATATTTTGATTTATTTGAATGGATACATTTTTGAGGAACTAATATTCATCTCATTACCCTGCTATAGGTAAAATTATTCATCATGTCGAAGAAATGAACAAGTAAGAAACTAACAGACGAAGAGTATGAAACCTTCAAACAAAAGGAGAGAGATCAGGTGGCAACATATCGTGAAAAGAATAAATTTGAAATGATTGATGAAAAAAAGCCAATTGAAGAGGAACCTCAACCGTCAAAAAGAGAAAAGGAATTGGTAGCACAAAAGGAACGAATGCAAAAGCATCGTGGTAAGATATATTTGGATACCGTAGTTAGAGACACACCCTCTACAAAAAGTGAAAATGAAGGAACACCATTAAGCACAAGAGAACATGGAGGGAAACCATCTACCACCAGTGAATATGGAGTGACACCATCTATCGCAAGTGAATATGGAGGGACACCATCTACCGCAAGTGAATATTGTTGGACACCATCCAATGCATCTCAAGTTGATAATACATCATCACTCGGATTTGACGAAGAAGGTATGCCATCATCCCCACGTGAAACTCAAGGTATGTCTTCTAATACACCATTTATCAAAGGTACGCAATCTACCCCACCTCAATTAAATATTGATGAAATTCCTAATGTAGAGATGTATGTACCTATGAGAACACCAACTAGAATTTTGCGTAGAAAACCAAAGTATTTGATTAATATTGATGAGGATATTTTGCAGCACATGGAAGGTAAGATTTCAACACACACTTGTAGAAGATATGCTGATAAGATTTATAAATTATTCTTTGAAAGGCTAAATGAGACCACAAGATGTCAACTATTTGTTGAAATGGTGCGGGGTCTAAAGTATAGAAACATCATGAAGACTCTTGGGTTGAGAACATCGAATGCATCAAGTGAAAACACTATTGTGAAGAATCTAATGGATTCTTATGAGAGTGTGGGTAAGACCTCATGCTCAAAGGATAGTAATGTCACCCAACATGTCATTACATTGACTTTGGTAAGGTTTCAAACAAAGAGAGCTCAACTCATTAAAAATATGAGTGAAAAAATTAGAATTAGTATAAATTTTTTATCAAGAGCCATTCAAAGGCAGCAAAGAATTGAGGGCACCGATTCAAATGAATTATGGACATTCTCGGGGAGACTAACACAAAAATATAAAGAAGTTCTTGAAGCCTTGAGAACACTAATTGAAGAGTATTAGAAGAGTAACACAAGGCCATCTCTAAATCAAATGGATGTGGTAAGAAGGAGAATTGGTAGTCGGAACCGTGAGCCACATCCAAAGAATTTTTTGGATATGAATCAAACCTAATTTTTTCATAAATTTCAAAATGATTATCCTTAAATTAGTACTTGTCAAATATTTTTTGAAATGTTGAAACCTTTTTTATGTCAAGATAAATCACACACGCACTACTTGTTGTTGTAGACTACATATTGAAATCTCTAACCATTATGATGCTTATCGTTCTATATGTTTATATTTGCATACTAACGATGTTTTGTGGGATTGTGGCATAGAACCCCCACCCAAATCTTCAAGAGAGTTCTTATCAAAAAAATAATGTGAAATAGAGGATGGCCAGATATTCTATAGGATAGGATGTGAGCGTTGCAGTGGCTTCTAGCATATGCCAATATTTCAACATATGGAAAGCACATATGAGGTGGGATAGAAACTAGTAGAGTTCGGGAAGTATAAAACAATGGCATATACTACAAAATATGGTTCTCAAGAAAAAAGGTATGATTTGGTTATTGAGAAGATTCTAGTGTATTGGTTTATGTCCATGTTTCATGACAATATACTATTTGAGTATGTAATGCATATCCATAGAGCTCGATGGTTGGACATAAAATTCAAGCTATGCAAGGACACCTTTCTAGCTGGAAACATAGTATCAGTGGTTGAATTTGTAGAGAACTACACTCTATAGCCACATCATGAGGTGCAGTCATAGTATTACAACTCCACACAAGTTTCGATATTTGCACACATAGCATTCATTCATGCATCTAATATTATAGAAGACCAAATGAAGGTATTGAGGGAGTACCACTTTTACATTAGTGATGATCTCACACATTCTCCAGAGTTTGTGCAAGGTTGCTTCTAGATGTTCTATAGTGGTTTTTCTCAGAGGGGCGTAGCATACGGTTGGCAGATAATATGGTCAAATAATTGTGCAACATAGTTCAAGAACTCGCACATATTCTACTAGTTGTGCATAATGCATGTCATTACAAGTGTTCAACATATGTGGAACTTTTGTGAGGTCATGCATGGAAAGGGGGAGCATGATGGTGTAGGAGCATGCATGAAAAGAGCATTAGCACGAGAAGAGTTAAAGTATAAAGACAATGCAAAGATGGCAGATGCAAGATCAATCGTCGAGTCGTGTAATGCTTCGATGGGTCTAGGTAATGAAGGTACGTCTTCAGTTTGTATATTTTTTTGGTTGATGAATGATACTAACATTGCACCATATGAGGATTTGTGTACACTAACAAGATCGAGTGAGCTACACTCTTTCCTTAGCTCAAATGCAGGTTCATGGAGTATCGATTCATGGAAGATGGCATGCTTTTTTTCTTCATGTACAATGTAAGCCTGGAATGATTGTGAGTCAAGGGAGTGGGTTGACAAGTTATATTAGCCCACTTCACATGTACCACCCTCTGACAACATTGGAACTGACATAGATGGAATCATCGGTCGAATTTTACCATGTATAAGATCTAGTTAAACCAGGTAATATATCCACTTGCTTAGTTGTTGAAATCCCATATTGTTGTCTTACTTTGTAGTGTATTTGTAATGTTAACTAATTTCAAGAGATTTGTTGTACATATCAATGCAGGGCATGTTTATGCAGTTATTGCAGATAAAGAGAATGAAGAGGGAACATATTATTACTTGTGTCATTGTGTTGAGACCAAAAATAAATTGTAGGCCCCAGTTATAGATGGAGAAAATATTGAATACCCTACAAGCTCAGTTGTAGTTACTGGAACGTGGCTTAGAAGGTACCCACAAAAGAGTGTTAAAAATTGGTTGTTTTAGGACTTTCACACTCATCATAAGATTCTTCATTACTCAAACCTTGTCATGGAATCCAATGTTTGTTTGACCAAATATGGGGGTAGACCTTTGAACAAGACCTTGTGGAAGGTCTGTGAGTCTGGCCATGAGGCAATATTTGACACAATAAAGAGTAGAGCAAACTCAGATGGTTTGTTGGATTAATTTGTAAGTATATGCTCATTGGTTCTTATTAATTTTATACTTGTATGCACATTTATTTGTTTGATGCCAATGCTATCATCTTCTTTTACTTTGTCTATTTGTAAGTAACTTGCTAAACATTTATTTTTGTCCCCTTGCATAAAATGTAGATTTATGAGCCATCCATGAGAATCTCAGCTAGAAAAGCAATACAACATCCTTATTTTGATGATCTTGAAAAATCTCAATTATGATTTTAATCCATTACAAAAGTGTGTGTGAAGCTTGGTGGGGGAATTTCAATTTATTCGTTTGAATTTAACCTTATCATGAGCACCTATGAAGTAGACATTATAAGAGCATCTCGAATTTCAAGATATTTCATGAGAGGTGTTGTGTGCAATAGGTATCTTGGAACTCCTAGTGAAGATGTATGACTAGGAGTGACTAAGTTGAGAGACTATCATGCCTATCTATAAGTGCCTTCCATCTATTTTCATTTCATTTCCATTTTGGATGCTATTTATTTTTTATTCTTTTACTTTGTGTATCTATAAGTAAACTACTAAAAATTGATTGGTCTCTCCTTACAGAAAATGTTGATTTATGAGCCATCAAAGAGAATATCATCCAAAAAAGAAATGCAACATCCTTATTTTGATGATTTTGAGAAATCTCAATTCTGATTTGAAGCCATTATAAAAGAGCGTGTGAAGCTTTGTGAGGGAATCTCAAGTTACTCATTTGAAGTTAACCTCATAATGAGCACCTATGATGTAGAAATTATAAAAGAATCTCAAATGTATGAGTGAAATTGTAAAAGATTTGTGAGAACAAACTACTTAAGGCATTGTAATGAGATTTACTGAAATAATGAAATTTGGTGTAGGGGCACCAAGGTTATTGAGCAAATTTGGTTCATGGAAGTCTTAAGTTAGTATTGTGTTTTGAGTTTTTTAAATTGATTAAGGTCATATTAGACCAATTTATAATGTAATAATTCATGTTATTTGGTTTTGGGGTCATTTTGGAGTTCATGTTTGCATATTTGTCAAAATGATGTAAAATTGCAAAAAATGAAAAGTTGTCAATGTGAAAAAGTGCAAAAAAATGTAAACTTGGAGTGATCATGATAGGAAGTGATTCTAATAGCAATACAGGGAGGCAATCAACTCACTTCCACAATAGAAAATGATTCCAACCTCCTTCCTTCCCTCAAAACTCAATCTGGGCTTAATTTCAACTTTGCATTTAGTCAATCTTGTAGGTCTGTAAATCTATTTTTCCAACCTTAACTCTTAGAATTCCTTAACAACCTCTACAACAAACCACCATTTTAGGCACCCATTTAAGCCTTCTTCAACAGACATCAAACCCTCATAAGACTCTTTAAGATCAAATTTCACAAAACAAGAAACCTCCCTTTATTCTTCCTATCACATGCAAATCACTAATGGGAAACATTAAACAGTCTGCTAAACCACCAATTCCTCCACTTTTAGGGCATCATAAGCCCTCTAACATAACAAACCCCAAAAGCCTCTTCATTCACAAGTTAGGTAAGGTTTTATTGAAAAACCATACTCCAAACCTTCCCACAACAAACCAAAGCCTGAAACACCTTCAAAAAGGTATGCACAAGCTTAAAAGTTCAAGAGATATCACTGCCTCCAAATATTTCTTCAAACCCTAGCACTAAACCACCATTTTCCACTCAAAAATGCACCATTTGACATCTAGGGCATCACCTAAAAACCCTCTATTCGCCTCCCTTGCACACAAAATTTTGCACACATGTTTTATAACCCTAACTAAGCCTTTCCATAAAGTTATAGAAGCATACTATTACCAATTTTCACTACAGCTCAATTGGTAGAGCTGATTAGCTTGTTTTATCTTAAAGTGAAAGTTCAGTTATTTTCTACATATGATTTAAGTGTTGTTTGCACTATATTTATCAAGTGTCAGTCATGCATTGTTCCGGAGAACAAAGTTTCAGAATTATTACCCAATGCTTTATCGTACAAATGAAGTACATGACAAAATGTACAAATGATTAAGCATAACAATTGCTTTCATTTATTTCATGATGCTATTCACATTACAATTTTTTCATTTGTTTAGAAGAACAAAATGATTGTACATTGTTTCATTTTGATGCATTTCTTTTCAGAATGAAAAGTAGGAAGAGAAATTAAAGAATCCACACAAGCCATGGAAGTAACTATAACAATGCATCATAAGGAGCATGCTACACTATTGAAGATGTGAGGAAGAAAAACACATAAGCATGAACATAATCATCATTGCTTTTTGTTGTTGATTGATGTAAGAGTGGTGCACCATCCTTTGTCTGTGAGCTCCAATCAACCTATAAGATAAGTGAAGGGTTGTTAGAGCTCCGATTATGAACATCCCTACATGAACCACCAACAATAATGTAAAATTTTGTTGTTAATGCATTGAAACAGTTGAGAGAATGAGAGACAAACATAAGCAAAGAAGAAAACATCATAATAATATATTGTTTTATCTAACGTTGTTTGTTTCTTGTGTCAGTATTGGAAAATTCATGTAGTTGATCATTTCATGAAGAAATAAAAGCACGTGGAGTAAAACGAGCTCCCACAAGGGTAGATCTTAGAATGTTGCCCCTTAAACATACGTGTGGGCTGAGTAAGGAAATACAATTATCACGCTCATCTGAGCCATTCATAAGGAGTGAAATAGATTTAAACTATCAGAGAAATCTAACTCATTTTTCATTCATAACAATAAAATTTGAACAATGAAGTGAGAATTACAAATGAACAATGAGTTAGATTTATATATAGAATAAATTGGAGTGCATCAATTTCATAACTGGAAAAAAATTTAATACTGACAAATGATTGCATTTTGCTGCCATATTTTTTTGTTCATGTTGTTTCATATTGTTTTTTTTTGGTATAACAAGTATTTCATGCTCATAATGGTGATAGTGAACATGCATACATAATGCCTCATCAAAAAAGCTTCAATAAATGATGAAAGCACATAGAGAGACTTCATTTTATAAAAAAAATGAGTTGAGAATGCATGTTTCTGAAGCATTCAAGTATATGGAATGAGTGGAAATAAGCATCAAAGTAATCATACAAGAAAATTTATTCATAGTGGAGAGTGAAACAAAGGTCATCAGATGCTACCACTAGGCATTGTGTTTGTTTCATGTTGTTTGGATATTGCTACAAGAGGAGAATTATAAAGGAGAATAATGTTGTTTCATTCAGTTCAAGAACAACAATAGAACAGTTGGTGTTATCTTCCTGTCAGAGGTGCTTACTATTTGAGAACTTATCCATAAGTGTAGGATGATAGTGATTTTTCATTATTTACATCATATGTCAAATAATATTAATTTTCTATAGGAAAATAAGGAGTTTCTATGGTTTCATACAACTTGGAGGTGAATGTGAATCTGCATATCATGGAATATGTAATCTTCTAAGATTATATGCAACAAGTGAAGCTACAACAATAGTGTGAAATAAGTCTTCTGCTTCTTTCGAATTAATGAATTTTTTCCATGGTGTTACAATATCAAACAAACTGGGGTTTCAAGTGAAACAAGTGCTACAGAGGTTGTTTTGAAGATAGAAAAGAAAACTTACTTCATTAAAATGACTTTTTAGAAAAATACATGGTTTCAGCTTAAGATGTAGATTTCATTTCAAAATACAGAGGTGCGAGAGTTTTCTCTTATTGTTTTAAAATACCCACATGGGGGTTTTGATTTAAAATACAGATTTCTCATTATTTCAGTTAAACCATTAGAGAAAAACACAAAATGCATATAATGCTATCATGGGTTGAGCCCAGTACATGGAGATATAAAATAAATTGCAGGAAAATGTAATGAGAGTTTCTTCAGAGCTTTATTTTTGAGTTCAAGCTCAAGATAATGGAAAATGCAGTGTTACAATCAAATACCTAGTTTGAGCATAGAGTGGTCGTGACCTAGAAGAGGAGTTTGAGTCATAAATTTTCATAGTAAGGAAAAACCCTTTTGAGTTTTGTCAAAATATCAAAATCTAAAGCAAACAATGATCATAATGCAATAATTTCTTTGTAAAAATTAATTATCAAGAATACACATGGCATGGCTTGTATAGATGGCTTGCATTTTGACAAAATAGAAATTATTCTTTTGCAAAGATAAGCTTTTAAAAGATATTGTTTTGATAGAAAAAAAAAGGAGGAAATAAAACTTACCATGATACACCTATAGGAGGCCAAGAAATCCATGACCAAGCTCTCACAGAACACCAAAATCAAGGGTCGAGCTCACAAAATGGTGGCCAGAAAGAGCGATAGTAACGCATAGAGGAAATGAAGAAAAAAATCAGAAATATAAGCCGCAGCCTTGAAGGCCTTTTTTTCTTTCAAAATGAAAAGAGAAATCCATAATGTAGTTTGGAATCAACTTACCCATTGTTGCAAAGGAAGAATCAACCAAGTTAAGTGCAAGTTTCCAACCATTTCCAGTCAAACCCTAAGTCATGGTGGTGGCTAGATGCAGAGCAAAAAAAACAAGAGACAAGTGCAAAATGAAATAAGGTTTTGGGGTTTGAGCTTGGTTTTGTCTCTCTTTCCCTAATTCAATTTTAGGCTGATCACCATAGGTTAATTTAATGCCTTCATGTTTATCATTTGACAATATATGAATGGAGAAATTCAAACTTGGGGTTTACCATGGTTTGAAAATATATCAAACTTAATTCAATATCCTATGTGGCCGAATTTCCATTGCCTTAGGGTTTGATTTATTTCTCAAAGTCCAAATAAACTTAAGGAATTTTATTTTTAATGTCAATATTTATGCCTTGGAGGATAAACATTCATCCCTTAGGTTATTTTCAATTGATTTTAAAGAAATCAATTAACACATTGATAGAGATTGTCTCATATTTTTATGATTTTTGGAGAAAATCAAAGTGTAATTGGACTGATAAGGTTATGATATTTTTGCAAAGATTTCCTTTAAAATATTTAATTGCAAAATAAATCAAATTGGAAAAATTAAAATTGCATATCTTGTTAAGCAGAAAATAAAACAATATTCTATAAATTGTTTTATTCTTTCTTGCTATTTTTAGCAGTATGTAAAGACAAAAAAGAGTTTGAATTTTCTTTGGGCGGATTTGAGCTGCATGGAGAGAGAATAAGGTGTTTTGTTCACTTTTAAAGCAAAGCAAACCTATTTTTAGGTTCTTTTTAGCATGGACATGCAAAAAGTGAGAGTTTTCCACTTCAATTACTCATTATGAAGCAGATTTAGATGCTTTTTTCAAAGCTTTCTTCCCGAGCTTAGATTAGGGTTGTGGAGCTTTTATTTTAGGAGAAAAACTTAGAGTTTTTCTCACTTCAGATTATTGTTTCTTCCTCTTATGTTGAAATAGAGAGTTTTGTAAGCATAAATTTGTACTTAGACTTTGATACTCCTTCAGTTGAATAAAGAAACATTCCTATTTCTTAATTTATGTATGTTTTGCAGTCTTAGTTTGATGTTATATTGTGATTTCTATTTATAGAATCCTTTTTATGTCCTAAAATTGTAGATCATGATGCAAAAAGTTCATATGATACAGGTTGCATGTTGTATTTGAATCTAAGTCTTCATGCAAATCAATTATGTATTGAGTGTTCATGAGGGATTGTGAAGTACTTTTTCAGAGGCCTCACAATGAACTCAATCACAACATGGGATGCATTAGGCAATGGCATGTACTAGTTTTTTGCTAATAAATTATATCATCTATCCTTATTGGAGCAGCTGAGCATGATCAAGAGAGCTCCGCACAAGCACTTGGTTGATTTCAACTACAGATTCTAGAGAACCTGAGACAAAATCCCTATAACGGTAAAACCTTTACTAGATCATGCCTTTCTATTTTTCTTAAAAGCCTTGAATAGCAAAATTTTAGTTATGACCCAATCTATCGGTGGTCACACACTTCGCAATGCTTTTGATATTGCCATCAGGGAAAAAAATTATCTTATTCAAGTTGGAGAAATTACCCCTAGGCCTCCTATGCCCTTGTTTCCTGAAATCCAGTTTCCTACACCCGTATTTTTACCACCCTTAGTTGTTGTTCCCTTTGTTCCAACAATAGGTTATCAAACTGCGGCCCAAGAAATTGTTGCTCCAACCCAAAACCAAGAGTTTCAAGAGATAAAAAGTGTACTGAAGACCTTTGGAAATGATCTAGTGAGCATTAAAAAGAAAGTTGGCCAAGAGAATAAGCCCTATCAAGCCCTGTACCAGCAAAACCAACTTAATAGGCCAACCTTTCAAAATGACTATCAAGGCCAAAGGAAAAATTTCAACCCAAGACCGTTCCAACCCTACAACCCAAATGTTGTTAGTTCATCAAGGGAACTTGTACCAAAAAATAACATTTCCCAAGATTTTGATTGGTGTTACCCATGCAATCAACCCCATAACCAGTCAACATGTGCAAATGACATGAGAAATCAAGCATCAATGGTCTAGAACAACTATGCTAGTTCAGAAAGTGTTCCAATTCAAAATATGGAACAACAAGAAAACTTTGAAGTTGCTTTGCCGAACTGGAAGATTTCTAAATTTTGTGGCGTGAACGGCTAGGATCAATAAAATTCTCCTATTTCAACCAGCACTAGATTAAAAAAGAGAGCCATGGATTTGGGGCAGCAAGCTGGAAACTCACAACAACCTACAAAGGACAAGCAACCTATTTCTTCATCAAATGTTACTATTGCAACACAACCTAAGGTACAGATTCTACAAAGAGGCTAAGAGGTAACTATCAAGGAGCAGTCCAAGACACAAGCGCAACCTTTGCAGAAAGGAAGCGATGTTGTTGTTACTAAAAATCAAAAAAAGGTAAATCCTCTTTCCTTTAATGTTGTTGAGCATCTTAAGAAAGCCACTGTCAGCATGCCATTTTTAGATGCATTACATATTTCTCATCCAAAAGAGCTTGTTGCAGGATGCTTTGGTTGAGCTTTCTGTTGCTGATAATGCTAATCATGGGAATGCTAAAGTTGTGCTTGCAAATAGCTTGGAGGATAAGAATGAGTAGAAAACAAAAGAGGTAAAGCCTCCTCCATTTTATTTGAGTTTGATTATTGGAGACAAAATAGTTCATAATTGTATGGTCAATTCTAGTGCAAGTATCTTCGTTATGCCTAAGCGATTAGCCAACAAACTAGGTCTTGTTTATGAGCCTAACTCTTAGAGGGGTGTAGTTCAGTTGGATGGGTCTGTTGTTAAAACTGTTGGTATAATCAAGAATTTAGCCCTTACTTTGCATGCATCCCCAAATTCTGTAATCCATCAGGATATACATGTTATTGATCTACCACCCCACTTTGCCATTTTCTTCTTAAGGGATTTTACAGCCAAACTGAGGGGTTTCTTGTCTTCTGATTGGTATCATCTATTCCTTAGAACAAGATATGGTACGAAAGTAACCATAAAGTCTAAGCCTCTATCCAAAGACCATATCAAACCATATGATCTGAGCCCTATAAACGCTAACCTCTACGTCACCCCTATAGTGGAGGATAAAACCATGACCTTAGACTACAAAGCCCCTATAGAAAATGTGAATCTAGATGAATGGGTAGTTGAAGATCATGAGCTTGATCCTTTCCAGCACATAGTGAGATAGGATTAGGGGTTTATATGATTTGTGAACCTGATTTTGTTATGCCTAATCTATTTAAAGAGGAAGAACAACCTTTAGAGAAGGAAACTAAGCTTTGGAAGCTTTATTTTGATGGCTCAAGGAGCAGTGCAGGTGCTAGTGGTGGAGCCATGCTGATTTCATCAGAAGGAAACAAGTATTATTCCACTTTTAGGTTTGCGTTCAGCTATACAAATAATACAACTAAATATGAAGCACTGGTGCATGACCTATAATGGGCCTGAAAGAGAGGTATTAAATTCTTACATGTTTATGGTGATTCAGAATTAATAGTGAATCAAGTTAGAAATATGAATGCTACAAAGAATGATTCACTTAAGAAATATAAGCATCATGTATTGGATTTGATAGAAAATTTTGATGTTTTTAATATTCTTTCAGTGCCTAGAAATGAAAATAAGCATGCAAATAGTCTCACTGCCATAGAAGCTTAATTTGACATTCCAAATTTAATTCACAAAGTAGAGGCATGACAATACATAAAAATTATATTCAGACCTTTTGTACCTGACAATAATGTGAGTTGGAAGGTTTTTGACAGTGATGAGAAGATTGTAAGCTTCTTAATTGCTAAAGCTGAGTTCGCTAATGGAAATAAACAAAAGTGGCAACAACAGTATGATAATCAGATTGTGCAACTAAAGGCAAACAAGCTACCAAAATATTTGGTGACCTTGGAATATGTTTTCAACTTAGATGACCAGGTCCGAAAAGATAAGTGCAAAATGAATGTCAAGGATGAACACTACGAAACCATTGAAATATTCAAGGGTAAGCTTCTCAAGTTGGGCAAGGTATGTAATAAAGAGGAACAACAAGCTTTCATTCTGTCATGTTAGGAATTTAGTGATTTTTTTCTTGGGAGTACAAAGATTTAAAAGGTTTTGATCTAGAACTATCCCAACATACAATTGAATTAGAACTTGGAGCAAAACCTATAAGGAAAAAATAGAGACCCCTTAATCCAAAATTAGAGCACCTTATGAAGGCTGAGTTGAATAAGTTAGTTGAGAGTGGCATTATTTTTCCTATCAAGCATACTTCTTGGGTGTCTAACTTAGTTCTAGTTAGGAAGAAAAGTGGGGAAATCAGATTGTGTGTTGATTTCTGAGATTTAAATAAAGCATCCCTAAAGGATCACTATCCACTCCCTTCCATGAAGCAGATTGTGCAAGTAGTTTCTGGTTCTGAAAAAATTTCTTTGTTGGATGGGTATTCAGGTTATAACCAGATTCTGGTAAAACATGAGGATCAATTCAAAACAATGTTTGCAACCAAATGGGGGACCATGGCCTATAAAAAGATGCCTTTCAGCTTATCCAATGCTAGAGAAACATTTCAACGAGTGATGGACATGGCTTTCCACGGCCTCATGAACAAGTTTATTTTGGTTTATTTAGATGATATTACTGTTTTTTCCAAAAATTCTAATGAAAATTTTGAGCATTTAAAATAGATTTTTCAAAGGTGCAGAGAATTTGGAGTATCTCTCAATCCAAAGAAGTGTATTTTTTCTGTACACGAAGGTAAAATCCTTGGACATATTGTCTCAAAGAAGGTATTTCTCTTAACCCTGAGAGAGTTTCTGCTATTCTTGAATTACCATTACCATCTCACAAGAAAGGCTTGCGAAGATTTCTTAGAAGGATTAATTTTGTGAGAAGATTCATACCTAATATTGCAGCTTTGCTACAACCTCTCACTGCCATGCTTAAAAAGAATATGCCTTTCAGCTGGACCAGAGAAGGTAAGAGGAGCTTTGAGCAGATAAAATAATCCCTTGCAGTTGCCCCTACCCTTATTAATCCAAATTATGACAAATTTTATTCTTTATGCTTTTGGAGGGGTTGATACCATTTCAACTATGTTGTGCCAGCAAAACGATGAAGGCTTGGAGTAGCCTATAGCATTTTTTATCTAGGTATTACATCATTACGAGGTGAAGTATTCTTTTGTTGAGAAACATGTTTTTGCTATTATAAGAAGCCTCAAAAAGTTTAGGCATATGTTATCCAATAAAATAATTCATTTATTAGTTGATCATTCAACTATTAAGGACTTCTTACTTAACCTTGATATCAATGATAAGCATGTTGGTTGGATAGCCAAGGTGATGGAGTTTGATATTGATATTAAGATAACTAAGCTTGTCATAGGCAAAGGTTTGTGCAAACAAATTGTAGAAAATTCAGCAGGTAGCAGCTTAAAGGAAGCTGAAAGCATTGATAAAGTACTAAACAATGATGATGCAGTTGCTATTTTAGTTCCTGCTACTACCTGGGTGCAGCAAATGATACATTATTTGTAGACTGGTCAGTGCCCTGAAGGCTTGGACAGAGTGAAAAGAAGGTACTATAGATTACAAGCCATTCCTTTTGCAATTATTGATGGTATTATTTATAGGAGAGACTTTCAAGGTGTTTTATTAAGATGCATTGAACTTGATCAAGTTGATAAGTTGTTAGGAGAATTTCATGATGGGCCTTCAGGAGGCCACTTTTCTACAAGAACAATAGCCCTGAAAATCATGCGGGCTAGTTATTATTGGACGGATCTATTTAAAGATGCTATTTCTTGGGTCTGAAGATGTGAAAAGTGTGCTCTATTTTCTAGAAAATAGAGGCTTTCAGCTTTGCCTCTGCATCCATTTCAAGTGGAGAAACCATTTTCAAAATGGGGTCTAGACTTTATTAGGCCAATCAACCTGCCTTCAAGCACGAGTCACAAGTGGATTCTTACTGCAACTGATTACTTCACTAAGTGGACCAAATGTGTTGCTTTGAAGGAAGCAACCAAGACTTCTGTACTTAATTTCTATCAAGACTTAGTGTCAAGATTTGGTACCCCAGATTCAATAATCTCTGACAATGGTTTAGCCTTTATCGGTTTGAGGATTTTTGATTTGTCAATTAGGAATAACATTTTTCTGAACACATCTTCTAATTATTATCCGTAGGGAAATGGGCAGGCAAATTCTACAAATAAGAATTTGATCCAGATAATCAAGAAGATAGTTGAGGACAATCAACAGACATGGCATGAAAAGATTAAGTTAGCCCTTTGGGCTGATAGGGTGACTCCTAAAAGGGCCATTGGTTGTTTTCCTTAAGTACTTGCTTATGTCAAAGAAGCTAAGTTACCTGTTTCTATTGAATTACCAACTTTGAGTTTTGTTAAAGAGTTTGAATTGTTGAATGAACAACCTCTTGAAGTGAGATTTGCACAGTTGATAGAGCTCGATGAAACCAAAAAAGAAGCATTAAGGTAGCTTGAAATACATCAATCTCAGATGAAGAGCTCTTTTGATAAAAGGGAAAGGCCACGAGAATTCATCATTGGTGATTTAGTTTTTAAATGGAATGAATATAAGAGTAAACCTAGACGACATTCCAAATTTGATGCAATTTGGGACGGGCCTTATGTGATCATGGAGTGCAAGGAACACAATACTTTCCAACTTTCTAAGTTGACTAGAGAGGTGTTGTCTATCCCAGTTAATGGGATCCACCTCAAGAATTGCCTTTGAGATAAGTATTGTTTTGTAAATAGTAGAATAGTTGCTGCAAATAAGTGCTTTATGCACATTTATTTTTAGTTCTTTTGCTTTCCCTAAGCGTTGTTGTGTATGTTCTGGTTGGCCATCAAGGCCTGCTAGTTTGCTTTCAACATTTGTTTGTTTTTATTTTGCTGTTGTTTGGAGTATTGTTGTTCAAATTTCTGAGTTTCATGAAGGGGCGGATTTTTCTATGTGCCCAATGGAGTTTTAAAAGACAACTGGTCTAATGCTTAGCTAGCAAGAATTTAGTGGAAATCGCCAAAATGTTACCAATTTTAACTAAAACTCAATTGGTAGAGCTTATTAGCTTGTTTTATCTTACAGTGAAAGTTTAGTTATTTTTTGCATATGCTTTAAGTGTTGTTTGCACTATATTTATCAAGTGTCAATTATGCATTGTTCCATAGAATAGAGTTTCAGAGTTATTACCCAATGCTTTATAGTACAAATGAAGTACACAACAAAATTTACAAATAATTAATCATAATAATTGCTTTCATTTATTTCATGATGCTATTCACATTACAATTTTTTCATTTGTTTCCAAGAAAAAAATGATTGCACATTGTTGCATTTTGATGCATTTCTTTTCAGAATGAAAAGCAAGAAGATAAATTAAAGAATCCACACAAGTCATGGAAGTAACTATAACAATGCATCATAAGGAGAATGATACACTATTGAAGATGCGGCGAAGAAAAACACATAATCATTATTGCTTATTGTTGTTGATCGATGCAGGAGTGGTGCACCATCCTTCCTCCTCAAGATCCAATCAACTTGTAAGAGAAGTGAAGGGTTGTTAGAGCTTTGATTATGAACATCCCTATATGAACCACCAAAACTAATGTAAAATGTTGTTGTTAATACATTGAAACAGTTGAGAGAACAAGAGACAGACAGAAGCAAAGAAGGAAACATCATAATAATATATTGTTTTATCTAACACTATTTTTTTCTTGTACAAGTATAGGAAAAGTCATGCATTTGATCATTTCATGAAGACATAAAAGCATGTGGAGTAAAACGGGCTCCCACAAGGGTAGAGCTCAACATGCTGCCCCTTAAACATACAAGTGGGCTGAGTAAGGAAATACAATTATCATGCTCATATGATCCATTCATAAGGAGTGAAATAGATTTAAACTATTAGAGCAATCAAATCTAAACAACGAAGTGAGAATTACAAATGAACAATGAGTTAGATTAATATATAGAATCAACTGGAGTGCATCAGTTTCATAATTGGAAAAAGTTTTAATATTGACAAACGATTGCATTTTGCTACCATATGTTTTTGTTCATGTTGTTTCACATTGTTATGTTATGGTACAATAAGTATTTCATGCTCATAATAGTGACAGTGAATAGGAATGCATAATTCCTCATCAACAAAGCTTCAATAAATGATGAAAGCACATAGAGAGACTTCATTTTATAAAACAATTGAGCTGAGAATGCATGTTTCTGAAGAATTCAAGTATATGGAATGAGTGGAAATAAGCATCAAAGTAATCATACAAGAAAAGTTATTCATAGTGGTGGGTGAAACAAAGGTCATTAGATGCTACCACTAGGCATTGTGTTTGTTTCATGTTGTTTGGATATTACTATAGGAGTAGAATTATAAAGGAGAATAATGTTGTTTCATTCAGTTCTAGAACAACAATAGAATAGTTGGTGTTATTTTCCTATCAAAGGTGCTTACTATTTGAGAAATTATCCAGAAGTGGAAGATGACAGCGATTTTTCATTATTTACATCATATGTCAAATAATATTAATTTTCTACAAGAAAATAAGGAGTTTCTATGGTTTCATACAACATGGAGGTGAATGTGAATCTACATATCAAGGAATATGTAATCTTCTAATATTATATGCAACAAGTAAGTGATGTGAAATAAGTCTTCTGCTTCTTTTGAATTAATGAATTTTTTCCATGATGTTACAATATCAAACAAACTGGGATTTCAAGTGAAACAAGTGCTACAGAGGTTGTTTTCAAGACATAAAAGCAAGCTTACTTCATTAAAATGTCTTTTCAGAAAAATACATGGTTTCAGCTTAAGATGCAAATTTCATTTCAAAATACAGAGTTGGGAGAGTTTTCTCTTCTTTTTTTAAATACCCACATGGGGGTTTTGATTTAAAATACAAATTTCTCATTATTTCAGTTAACCCATTGGAGGGTTATTGTCAAAAACACAAAATGCATATAATGCTATCATGGGTTGAGCCCAGTACATGGAGATATAAAAGAAATTGTAGGAAAATGTAATGAGAGTTTCTTCAGAGCTTTCTTTTTGAGTTCGATCTCAAGATAATAGAAAATGCAGTGTTACAATCAAATACCCAAATTGAGCGTAGAGTGGTCGCGGCCTAGAAGAGGAGTGTGAGTGATAAATTTTCACAGATAGGAAAAACCCTTTTGAGTTTTGTCAAAATGTCAAAATCTAAAGAAAAAAATGATTATAATGAATGAAGTTCTTTGTAAAAAAGCATTATCAAGAATACACATGGCGTGGCTTGTATAGATGGCTTGCATTTTGTCAAAATAGCAATTATTATTTTTTAGAGATAAGCTTTTAAAAGCTTTTGTTTTGACAGAAAAAACGAAGGAGGAAATAAAACTTACCATGATACACCTATAGGAGGCCAATTAAGCCACAACCAAGCTCTCATAGAACACCAAAAGCAAGGTTCGAGCTCACATAATGGCAGCCAAGAAGAGTGATAGTAACACATAAAGGAAATGAAGACAAAAATAAAAAAAACACACAAGTATAAGTTGTGGCCTTAAAGGCCTCTTTTGCTTTCAAAATGCAGAGAGAAAGCCATAATGTAGTTTGGAATCGACTTACCCATTGTTGTAGAGGAAGAATCGACCAATTTAAGTGCAAGTTTCCAAGCATTTCCAGTGAAACCCTAAGTCATGGCGGCGACTAGATGCAGAGCAAAAAAAATCAAGAGACAAGTGCAAAATGAAATAAGATTTTAGGGTTTGAGTTTTTTTTATCTCTCTTGCTTTGATTTGAGTTTATGTTGATCACCATAGGTTAATTTAATGCCTTCATGTTTATCATTTGACAATATATGAGTGGAGAAATTCAAACTTGGGGTTTACCATGGTTTGCAAATATATCAAACTTAATTCAATATCCTATGTGGCCGAATTTCCATTGCCTTAGGGTTTGATTTATTTCTCAAAGTCCAAATAAACTTAAGGAATTTTATTTTTAATGTCAATATTTATGCCTTGGAGGATAAACATTCATGTCTTAGGTTATTTGCAATTGATTTTAAAGAAATCAATTAAAACATTGATAGAGACTGTCTCATATTTTTTTGAATTTTGAAGAAAATCAAAGTGTAATTGGAGTGATAAGGTTATGATATTTTTGCAAAGATTTCCTTTAAAATATTTAATTGCAAAATAAATCGAATTGGAAAAATTAAAACTGCATATCATTTAAAGCAAAAAATAAAACAATACTCTATAAATTGTTTTATTCTTGTTATTTTTAGCAGTTTGTAAAGACAAAAAAGAGTTTGACTTTGCTTTGGGCGGATTTGAGCTACATGGAGAGAGAATAAGGTGTTTTGTTCATTTTAAAACAAATCAGACCTATTTTTAGGTGCTTTTCAACATGGACATGCAAAAAGTGAGAGTTTTCCACTTCAGTTACTCATTATGGAGTAGATTTAGATGCTTTTTCTAGAGCTTTCTTCTTGAGCTCGGATTAGGGTTGTGGAGATTTTATTTTAGGAGAAAAACTTAGGGTTTTTCTCAGTTCAGATTATTGTTTCTTTCTCTCATGCTGATTTTTTTTTTTTTGCAAGCATAAATTTGTACTCAGACTTTCATACTCCTTCAGTTGAATAAAGCAACATTCCTATTTCTCAATTTTTATCTCCTTTGCAGTCTTAGTTTGATGTTATATTGTGATTTTTGTTTACAAAATCCTTTTTATGTCCTAAAATTGTAGATCTTGATGCAAAGAGTTCATATGATATATGTTCCATGTTGTATTTGAATCTAAGTCTTCATACAAATCAATTATGTATTGATAGTTCATGAGGGATTGTGAAGTACTGTTGTTTTCCAAGAGCTGTTTATGGGTAGAAAACCAAAGTCATCATTAAGTTCTGAAAATCACTTTAAGTCATAAGTTTCATTCTAGTTATATTTCTAACTCTTTAACTCAAAAAATCATTTAGAATAGAAGCTATTATTCAGAGAACCAACTCATTCTAGAGATTCCTTCTTCGATCAAATCACCCACATCTGAAGAAGGTTTCCATGTGTCAACAGATAATTAAATTTCTGCAAATTTAGCATAGAGTGCATATCTAATTGATAACACATATAGTGGGTGGAAGGCTTAATATGACACTTTAATGCACTCAAAACCCTTAAAACAGGGTATACAGATGGACCATCAATAATTGGCTTCTAAAATGCACAAAATAACTTGAAATCCAACCAAACCAAAACTAAAATGGATACCATAATGCTTAGAAGCTTCTCGTCTAATCCTATAGGATCATGTTGAGCCCCTCTACAATAAAATCTCTTGGTTTTTTCTATCTTGTAGGCATTTTTTCGTGGTTGTGAATTTTCACTTGGAAAAAAAGTTGTCAAATGCAAGTAGTTGAAAGTTGCATAGTGGTGTAAATTTCGTTCTGTAGCTCCTGTGACAAAATGGAATTTTCCAATGTGTCTAAATAGGTATGTTTATGCTAGGTGTGGTCCTCTTTCACACCCAAACATGCAGATTCGCTCTGAGCTACATTCAATCAGATCGATCCCTTAAGGGTTCAAAGTGAAAAATGGAAGCAAACTTTAGCATGTTGTTACTCAAATACCGTGATGCTTAGAAACTTATTGTCTGATCATATGGGATCATGTTGGGGCATCTGAAATAACCTCTCTTAGTTTTTTTTATCTCAGAGAAATTTTCCCATGGTGGCGAATTTTCACTTGGGGAAAAAGTTGTCAAATGCAAGTAGTTGAAAGTTTCAAAGCAGTGCAACTTTCATTTTGTAGCTTGTGTGACGAAACACACTATTCCAACGTGTCTGAATAGGTATTTTTACACTAGGAATGGTCCTCTTTTTCACTCAAACATGTGGAATCGTTCTGAGCTACGTTCAACCGGATCGATCCCTTAAGGGTCCAAAGTCCAAAATGGCTGCAAAATTCAGCATGTTGTTACTCAAATACCATGATTCTTAGAAACTTATCATATAATCCTATGGGATCACACTGAGCCCCTCTACAATAACCTCTCTTAGTTTTTTCTATCTTGCAGGCATTTTCCCGTGGTGGCGAATTTTCATTTGGGGAAAAAGTTATCAAATGCTAGTTGAAAGTTGCAAAGTGGTGAAACTTTCGTTCAGCAATTTGTGTGACCAAAAAGACTATTCTAATGCCTCCAAATAGGTATTTTTATGCTAAGCATGGTCCTCTTTCACACCTAAACATGTGGAATCACTCTGAGCTATGTTCAACTGGATCAATCCCTTAAGGGTCCAAAGTGCAAAATGAATGCAAACTTCAACATGTTGTTACTCGGATACCATGATTCTTAAAAAATTCTCTTCTAATCCTATGGGATCACATTGGGCCCCTCTACAATAACCTCTCTCGGTTTTTTCTATCTCAGAGGCATTTTCTCATGGTGGAAAATTTTCACTTGGGGAAAAGTTGTCAAATGCAAGTAGTTGAAAGTTGCAAAGTGGTGCAACTTTCATTCTGCAACTTGTGTGACCAAATGAATATTCCAACACATTTGAATGGGTAGGTTTACACTATACATTGTCTTCTTTCACACCCAAATACACGGAATCGCTCCGAGCTGCATTCAACCGGATCGATCCCTTAAGGGTCAAAAGTGCAAAAGGGAAGCAATATTTGACAGGCTATTACTCAAAAACCGTGACATTTATGAACTCTTCATCTGAGCCTACGAGATTGCGTTGGGCCCCTCTACAATAATCTCTCTTAGTTTTTGTTATCTTGGAGTTGTTTTCCCGTGGTGTCCATTTTTCACTTCATAAAAAAAGTGTCAAATGGAAGCAGTGTAAAGTTGCAAAGTGGTGCAACTTTCATTTTGTAATTCATGTGACCAAAAAAATTGCTCCAATTTTTCCCCATAGGTACATTTACGCTAGGCATGGTCCTCTTTTTCACCCAAACACATGGAATTTCTCTGAGCTACGTTCAACCAACTTGATCGCTTATGATGGCATGGAAAATAATCGAAAAGAGAAACATACACACGATGGTTGAGAATTTGGAGTTTTCCACACAAAAAGTGTATGATCACTGGAAACTCAAAGTTATTGGCTGTGGAAGAGTTTGAAGGAGAGTATCAATCAAATATTTATGTTTCTTTGTTAATTTATGTGCATTTTCTTTATTTCCAGCCTGTGTATGGGTCCATATAGCAGGAGTTTGCTCTAAGATGATATGAATCTATTGTAGAATGGTTTTATATTTGATTAGAATCAATTCTTGTGAAATTCTATTAAGTTCTAAGCAACTTAGAAGTAGATAACAGGTTTGAACTTGCTCATACAAGGGTTTGAGTGTAATATATTAAAATAGGCCATTCCACCTATTGTTTAGGTCGTGTCTCAGTGGAATGGGTCTGATGTAAGTAGGATAGGGAGTAGGAATAAGAAAATAGAATTGGTAAAGGCATTGGAAGAGATTACTAATACTGCCCTTGTTGAAAATTCAGAATTTAGTCCTTAAAAGCAAGGCTAGAAGAGGTGAAAAGAAGAAATTGTTTGAGAATAAGTTAGAATTGGTTGGAAACAGAGTGAGGTTGTGGATTTTGGTGTGTTCAAAAGGTCTAAAAGCACAAGGGAGGTCAAAATTAAGTTATGGCATGATGCCCTAGTTGGGAAAAGAGGGGTTTTCAATGATAAATAGAGGTTTGAGGGAGTAAAAGTGGGTAAAGTCAGGGGGCAACATAATTTTGTGGTCAATTAAGTTTGTGTAGGCATAATGAATACTGTTGGGAGAGGTTTTGAGGTTGTATGAGGTTCAGGTTCAGGTTCAAGGGTTCGATTCGCAATTTCAACCAAAAAATTTTGGAGGGGGGTTCGATTTGTTTTGGGTTTGTTAGTACAAAAAACATGTAAAAACAATATATATATATATGCAGCCTAGAAGCATGAATTAGGATTAGAATATCACATAACATCATATAAACAACAAAACCACCATAAACTTGAATGCCATTTAAAACATGCATGATAAATATTCATCATTGAAACTTGAATTGTGGTAGCTTGATATACACATTCTATTGATGTCAGGGTTCAATTTGTATGATTTTGAAAAAAGAAGCCAACTGAGTAGAGTTATCAGCATTCTTTAGAAATCATAAGAATTTGTTTAGTACACTAGGCATTTTGATGTCTTCTTGTAGTCTCAAACATTATTTTGTATCATTGTTACATTGGTCTTGAGAGTGGTAGCTTAATATAGCTCCACAATACAAAATCTGGTTTACCTGTGTAGTGTAATAGTGGCATAGGTGGATTTTTATTTGAAAGAACCAAAGGGTGATTGCACAATTGAAGTGTATAAACAAATATATTTTTGTAATATCAAGGATAATTTTTGAAATCTTTTTATGAATTATTTCATGCAATACCAATTGAAAATGTGTGTTTTTCTTTTACATAAAGTTGTTTAGCATAAATCAATTAATATTCAAGACAAACCATGAAGAACAACAATGATCAATGCTAGGTCTAACCAGTTAATAAGTATACACGTGAATAATTCAAGCATGTACATGTGAATAAGGGAAGCACAAGTACTCAAAAACACGTAAGCATTGAAGTATAAACACGAATACATAGTATACACAAATTAATACAAAATATATGCATGAATACAAGGTATACACATGAAAACAAGTAAGTCACAAAGTATACATGTAAGTTGTAAAGTATACACGTAACTCATATCTATTGAACCATTAATTTAGAATTCAAATATGGACACCATCGATAAAAAATATTTGTATTAACCAAATTGCCATGTATGCATACATCAATATATGTCAATATAAGTATGAAATATAGGTAAAAATTAGCCATATAGGCTTACAAGAATGCCATATAGGCATACAATGTCAAACATATCCAATACAAAATATGTACAAAAATGCCATGTAGGAATATAACAAAGGGCTCTCGAAGCAAAATTCATCGCTCTCCATCCCATCGAAATAAACTCTTTCCATTTGCTTGTTGATCGGATGGCAATACGTTTGTCACTCATTTATGCTACAGTCAAGGAGTGCTCTTGGTGCTCCTCCTAGTGTTTAGTTCTTTGTGAAGTTTTATCTAATACAATAGGAAGTAAAGACATTAATATATAGAAATTACATTATAAAAGATGATATATTTAACAAAATAATCACTTACCACCATCTGATGATCACTCTCCTCGAGGGAAATATTTGCACACCCGGGCTAAGGTGTGTTGAAGCCCTATATAAACCATACAAATATAAATTAAACCATGAATCAATAATGGTTTTCTTTTTCACTAGAAATAACATCTATAACAACGAATGTAAATTGAAATTTAGTAATTTGCCTCATACCTCCCCTATTAGAGCCATTGAGGATTCTATAGCAAATGAAACATCGATCTCCATTGCCCTCATCACATTCAAAGGTGTCTCTGCTTACAACAATTGAAAATAAAATAATACATTATTCAATCACAAAAACTACAATAACGATCCACATCATGACTTGTAATGTATGAGATAATAATAAAAAAATTGAGTACTTATTAAACTATATATTTCTGACTATCATGCTTACTATTTGCCCTATCCATATCCTATTTGAAAACACATATTTTTAGGCTTTTATCCATAGAATAAATTCATTGAACCGTTTGATAAAATGGTTTTGTAGACATGTATGATAACTGTGGTGGCATAGGGAAGGCAGTGAACTGTTTGAAAAAATTCCTTAAAGAAATGGGGTCTCGTGGTGATGGAATGCCATTACAAACAAATGCACATCATGGCATTCCATCACCATAAGACCGCATTTCTTTCAGGAATTTTTTCAGAAAGTTCATTTCCTTCTCTATGGTATTATTTCTTACTATTATTCTTTGATAGATATTTTTCTAAGCATCCATATTTTGTTGGAAAGCACCTATTTTAGGCTTTTAGCCATAACAGCAAGGAAGTGAGTAGTTTGATAAAATGACTTGGTACACATGTATGGAAAATGTGGTATCATAGAGAGGGTGGTGCTCTGTTTGAAGAAATGTGGTCTCATGGTGATGGAATGGCATTCCATCACCATGAGACTGCATTCCTTCGAGGCATTTTTTCAACCTACTAACTGCCTTGTCTATGCTATTTCTTACTATTATGCTTTGATAGATTTTTTCCAAGCATCCATAGTTTGTTGGAAAGAACCTTTTTTAAGATTTTAGCCATAGCAGTGAGGAAATGAAATTTTTGATAAAATGCTTTGGTAGACATGTATGGAAAATGTGGTAGCATAGAAAAGACGACGAGTTGTTTGAAAAAGTGATGTAGGTGCACCTTTACAAGAGCATGCCTCCATGAGGAAAATTTAGGATTTTGAGGTTGTATAGGTATTATCATGATGTAATAAGGCTTAAATAGCCATTTTCGAGTTTGTAATGGTCTTTGGTAGTCATTTTAGGCATAAATTGTAAAGTTGCAGAATCTTAACAAAAGTTATCAATCAATGTTGCAAAAACGCAAAAAGGTGCCAAGTGGAGGAATATGAAGAGTCAAGGTAGTTGTAGAGGCAATCTTAGGGACTTAGGAATTTGAAATGATTGGGAAAGTGTTTAAAATATGTGATTCATTTTTGTTAAGTGTTGTTGACGCATTTTGAAGGAGAAACCTGTACACATCTAAAATAGGTCACGGTTAAACAAACCTGTTAATTAATTAAATATGAATTATTTAATTAATATTCTTAAGTCATCTACATATAAATAAATTTAATTATTTATTTATATTGTTCATTTTCTAATTCTTCTGATTTAATTAAATAAATAAGTTTATTTAATTAATGCTACATTCCTCTTAATTAATTAAATAGATTTCACAATTTATTTACATTAATTATCACAAAGTTTAAATTCTAAATTTAAATGATATTCTTCAGTCCACATTTAATTAAATATTTTTAATATTTAATTAAAGCATTTTCTAAATTTCCCACTCTTTTCACAAAATTAAATATTTTCAATATTTAATTAAAAAGCTTTTTTTTCCTCTTCTCACATAATTAAATATTTTCAATATTTAATTAAAAAGCCTTTTCATTTCTATCACACATAATTAAATATTTATTTATTTAATTATGAGAGACACCTTTCAATTTGTCTCTTCATTCTCCATCCGTCTCTCAAAATTCCATCTTATTTTCGAATTCTCGATCTCTCACCGTTCATTTTAACAGGTTTGAACTCGACCGTCGATCTTGGCCAATTGAATTCCTACATTTAAAAATCTATAAATACAACTCTCTTTTGAGTTGAAAAGGACCTCGAATCTTAGATTTTCATGCGTAGTTACTATAGTTGCATCTTAGCATTCATAACATTTCAATTTTCATAGCTTAATCTTGTAGCAATGCATATGCATTTTTAATAATCTCATTCTCTCAAGCTGCCAATTCTACAAGTTGCTGTTTTAAATAACTGAGAGCAAGCATCTTGAAATGAATCCTTGGAGATAGAGGACAATGGGATGAATTTGAAGGAGCTGCTTGTGTTTTAGAGTTTGCATTTGCTTTCTTTAATTTAATTTCTCCAATCTAATGTTTCATTGGTGTATTAGTTTAGATTCAATTTTGATTTACCCTTTTCTAACATACACATTTTTGGTGCCCACCATGGGGCATAGCCCCGCATTTAATTTTTCTTTTTGCAGAATTTTTCTGGCAGGTGACAGACAAAAATCGTGTTTTGGCTCATACGACTCTCGGTTCGATGCATACAAGTATTGTTTCAGCGCATACAAGTACTGTTTCGGCGCATACATGAGATCGTTCAGTGCATAGACACTCTATTTCAGCGCATCCTTGGGAGTTCTTTTGGTGCATATAGGACCTATTTTAGTGCATACATAACCTGTTTCGGCACATATAGTTGTAAAAATTTAAAATTTTGATTCTATCGCAATCCGCGGACAGGATTTTCGAAATGTTATTCTTAACAAAATGAACCAATCCTAGGGTAGACATTTAAATCTAAATTAACCAATTCTAGGATAGTCACCAAACATAAATTTTCTATTGGTTAAAATAAACTCCATGTTTTTAGTGAAGCAACATCTTCACTTAGAATAGAGAATTTGTCAATTTGTGGATTTAAAATTGAACCATTATTGTTTGTTGTGATTGTGGGTAATAGGTTTATGCTCTCCCCTTAACTGGGTGATTAGAACACCAAACTTACCTTTTGTTTTTTGCACTTTAATGCTTTATTACATCCTTTAGAAGGCCTGCTCTTGTGGGAAAAAGTACTCACCCAAGAGGAACGACCTAAGTGGGAACACCTGAAGCCAAGGTTTCCAACCCACTTTAATCAAAAGCAAGTTGTTGATGAAAATCCAACTTGACAGTAGTAGGCAGGATAACCATCCCCAAAGCCTTTGTTCTAAAGGTTGGGAGGTCTCTCGAGGGAGTATATCTATTGCCACACTGAACGTAAATACTTATTAAGAACCATAGTGTAGTGGCCAGCCGTGTCAGTAACCAAACATCATCTTAATCACGGTGCAAGGGGAGGGAAGAATCTGCCCCCAAGACACTCACCATATAGTCACCACAAATTGTTTGCTCAAGAGATTCAGTATCCACTTCCGTCACTTTGAGTATGCACCTAGAAAAGACAAAAACACGAGCGCCCTCTAGGGGGTGACATGGCTGTGTGAGTCGACATGATTTTAAGTTGTGGGCTATGATTACTATGATGACCTATTTGACAAATTAAGAGTGAGTCTGATTGATATGCTTATTCTGTTCAAAACCTGTGAAAACTTCAAGAACATACACTCTTTGTTTAGATTTTCTGTCTGCTTCTCTATGCTGTGTTTTTCACATTTAAATCAGATTAAGATCATCCAAAAATATCAAAACTATCCAAACATGTCTGTTTCAGGGGTCTAGCAGATAGTTTAGTGCATCTGTGTTCTATTTCGGTGCATCTGTGCTCTGTTTCAGTGCATCTGTGCTCTCTTTCGGCGCATCTGCGCTCTGTTTTAGCTCATTTGTGCTCTGTTTTGGTGCATCTGTGCTCTGTTTCGGTGCATCCATGCTCTGTTTTGGCGCATTCAGTCTTTGTTTTGGCACATTTGTTTTTCAAGCCTAGGTAATTTTTTGACATTCAGGAAACAAGTCTTAGCAGTCCAGTCTTTCCCATGCTCAGAGTTTGGAAGTCTACAACCTTTGTTAAGAAGTCCCTAGAAAGAAAGATTAGGAAGCCCAAAAATTTTCTCAGTTATAAGAAGATATTGAAGAAAAGGAAATTTCTATATCAAAGTTGAAAGGTCCTTCTTGAACACAGAACCTTAATTCATTGATATCATGACTATGTTAGAGGTTTCATTGATGATTATGTTGTAGAACCTATATACTCATGAGCTTTCTTTCAAAGAAGATCCCTTTCTCAAAGGCACAATCACAATCAGTGTATTCATTCTTCTTATATTCCCCAACCTGCAATCACATATGCTACTCATCCAAGTCAAATTCTGCAATAGAGAACTCAAAACACATTAGGCATTCATCAAATTCATCTTTCTACAAAGCTAGGATCAAACCTCACAAAGTGCAAAATCATCTTTATTTTCGATCTTTGGTTTAAATTCCCACAAACAGGATTTTCCTCCTTTCAATCAAGGAATCATGAGCTAAAGATTAAAAATATTTTAAGTCATAGAATCTTCATTCTATCCTGACTTCCATATCCATCACCATTGCACTATTTCATCTCTTTGATCAAAGTTAGTAGAATTTGAGTAAAGCTTATGCCTATTGTCACAAGGTCTCAAAAGCATTTAAAAAAAGATGAAAGCATAGTAAGTATAATGGGTGATAATATTGAGAGGGAAGAGGTTCCCTGGCGTAATTCAAATACTAAAGAAATAACAGAGGAAAAGCTCCAAGAAGCAGAACAAGATCCCCAATTCCATACTCTTATGGAAAAGATGATGGAATGAAACAAGGAAAGATATTCCTTACACTAGCTATGCAAGGAGCTAAGTTACCAGCTGATTTTGACATAGAAGGGATTAAAGAGAATCCTAAAAATCCTCCCAACGATCCTTGTGCCTTTACTCAACAGATAAAAGAATTACAAAGGCAAATAAAACAAATGCAAGGAGGTGCAACAAAGAAGTATGTTTTGGACAACATATGTCCTTATCCATTTGATAGGAGTCTTCGAATGATTCCTTTTCGAAAACATTGCGAAACCCCTAAATTTGATAGATATAATGGGAAAATTGATCCCATTGAGCATATAAGGGATTTCCAAAATATTCGCTTGGAATTTGCTCATGAAGATACCTACTTAATGCGATTGTTTCCACGAAGATTGGGTGGACAATCCATGGAATGGCTTTCAAAGATTACTCCCCCCATCAAAACCTTTGAGGAGTTAATAAACAAGTTTATATCACAATACTCCTACAACATCCAACATCCGATAACCATGCTTGATCTTTGTAAAGTAAAATAAAAAGTAGGGGAATCCTTCACTACATTTTTGCAAAGATGGAGAAGGGTGTTTGCTAAATACTCTCGCCCTGTTCCGGAAATGGAAAAGATGGAGATTTTCATCGACAGTCTAAATCAAGAAATGAGTTACAAACTAAACCTTCATTGCCCTCAATCGTTTGAAAAATTGATTGAAAACGCAATTATTATTGAAGGTGCTTTGATCAAGCGTGGAGTTTTGAAAATTGATAAAGAGGGTTCAAATTCTTTCAACAACAACAACAACCATAATAACAACCATGACAAGACACGATTTTGGACCCGAAATAAAAATGTTGTGAATGATTGGGTGGTAGATGCTAACAACGTAAAAGCAAAGCCTACTGTCCTTAATATATCAGGTGTTCAATGTAGCAGTAATGCTATAAATTATAACACCCAAGGCAATATGTTCAATCAAGGGAGTGCATCTAACAATCGCGGAAATAATTTTGGCAATAATCTAAATTTAAATATGCCCAAACCTTCATATTATTCAAATCGACGGAGTTTTACTCCCTTGGGCCAATCTTTGGAATCCATTCTCAAAGAATTATTGAATCAAAATGCTTTAACATTGCCACCGCAAAGAGACTTTGAGCCTCGAGTTAAACCACCATCGTGGAATGACTCACATTTTTGTGATTATCATAGGTGCAAAGGTGATAAGACAAATAGTTGCCACAGGTTGAAGAATATTGTGCAGGATTTGATTGATAACCACACCATCACGATTGAAGGACATAATGCCAATAATGACCATCAAGCATTTAAAAATCTGCTCCCTAATTATCAAAAAGGGGAATCTTCGGGTGATAAAGGCAAGAAGGTTAATTATATCCAATATGTCATTATCAATCATATTTATACTGATGATCCTCAAATCAACGTTATCTGAATCAAAGGTAAGCAAGAATATCAAGAGGTCAATGCTACGACAAGGGGACAAGCCAAAATCATTATCAAAGGAAGCTCATGTAAAGCAGCAATTCCCCCTCCAAATCAATACAATTTGGTTGATCAACTGCAAAAAACATCAGCCCAAATTTCTATCTTGGAGCTTTTAAAGATATCGCCTGCCCATAAGGACATTCTGGAAAAGGCACTTGTTGATACAACTATATCTCCTAATCTGGATATCAATAAATTTCAAGCCATGGTGGGACATTTGTCCTCTTACACATGTTTATCTTTTTCTGAAAACGATGATTCATCCTTAACTCATCCACATAATTCATCACTGTATTTAGAGGCCATGGTTCACAAAGCCCGCATTAGATGTGTCCTCATAGATGGGGGACCTGGATTAAACATTTGTACTTTAAAATTGGTCCTAGCTTTAGGATATTTCGCAGATTCTATAGATCCATGGAGGAAAATTACAATCAAGGCATACGATGATGAAGAAAGAACCTCAAAAGGTCTCATCATGCTACCAATTAGAGTGGGACATGTTGTGAAGAATACCTTTTGTCAGGTTCTTGATCGGGATCTAACTTATAATATACTCTTGGGTCATCCATGGATCCACGAAATGTAGGCTGTTCCATCTACTTATCATCAATGCTTAAAGTTTCCATATGATGGACAAGAAATAACAATACCTGTTGATCACATTAGCAGTCAAAATTGTTCTAACCTAAGAGCAACTCAAGACACGCTTGTCCCACACAATAGAGAGGCTTTGGCCATCTCTACTTCCAAGTACCATGAACAAGCAAGTGAAATGATAAGTAATTTTGGCACCAAGTTAAAATTGAAAGATAATGGAGTGGGAGAATATTCTTTATCTCTCTCTAATTTACCTATATCTCAAAGATCCCATGGTCAACCCTCAACATCCATACAACAGGCAACAATAGCTTTAGCCTCGACTTTAGCTCCCATTACCAAGTTTAATGGGATATTTATCAAAGACACCGAAGTAGAAGATAGAGCTATTCTTGATTGGCTCTATAAAGACGAAGAGGAATCTATACAACATATCAAGTTACCCACAAAACAATATGGAAAGGGCTACGCTATCATGCAACAAATGGGTTATGAAGGAAATGGCCCTATAGGTAAGAGGAAAGAGGGTATTGTTGAACCTGTCCAATTAAAAACAATGCACCCAAAGGATAAGACTGGGTTAGGGTATGTTGAGGATATTAAGGAAGAAGTAGCACACATACCATCAAATGAGGAGTTAGCTGAAACCATTCTATGAATTCAAGAAAATCATTTTGACACTGACTCCAATGATTATGAATGGGACACCATCTATGACGATAAATTCTAGAGTGATAAATAGGTGGATGTCATAAAAAAGTTCACACCCACATTCATACAAGGGGAAAGCTCAGGGTCTCTATTTGATGACATTCTACAAAGCAACCATGACTCAAGTGAGATCGATTCAATTCAAAGTGAAATAGGTTATCCACAAGAAGATACCATCTTAGATCTCCCCTATAATGACATTGACGATCACATCTTGACCCTTACAGCTAGTGACCTTACTCATCCTAATGATCCATTTCCTTTGGTGCATCCAGAATTCATTGATTGGGAGCAAATCGCACCCACTGATGTTCCAATTTTTCAAAATGACGAAACCATAATAAACTTTCTTTGTTCATCCCATCCCGAAACAAGTTCCACCAGGGAATCACAAGATTAGAGTTTTCGACAAGAAAGTGCCAAGTTTCTCAACTATGAAATAAATAATATAAAAGAAAGATCTAATGGTGAAAACCTAACAAAGGCAGTATTAGATCAAGAAAAAAGAAAAATGAAAGAAAGATCTAATGGTGAAAACCTAACAAAGGCAGTATTAGATCAAGAAAAGAGAAAAATAAAAAGCGTATCCAATGGTGAAAACCTTTCAAAGGTGCTAGAGGATGGGAAACTTGACACTCTTCCGGAGCATTATCAAGAAAGGTCTTCCATTCTAATCGAACCAAAGAGGCACTCAATATAGGTACTACAGAAAAGCCCAAAGTTTTGCAATTGGCTGCATCTCTAACAGACAAAGAAGTACCTAAATTCACAGAATTTCTCAAAGATAATCAAATCAGTTTTGCATGGTCCTACAGATATGCCTAGATTGGATCCAGATCTCATCATGCATCATCTATCTATTACACCAGGGGCAAAGCCTGTAAAACAGAAACTCAAAAAAATGCATCCACATGTTGCATTATTGGTTAAAGAAGAATTAAAAAACTTTTAGATGTTGGATTCATCCGGTCCATGGATTATGCAGAATGGATCTCCAATATTGTGCCTGTTTCAAAGCCAGACGGAAGGATTAGAATTTGTACAGATTTTAGGGATTTGAACAAAGCATGTCCTAAAGATGACTTTCCCTTACCAAACATAGATATGATTGTTGATTTAACTGCTGGACATGCAATGTACTCATTAATGGATGGATTTTCAGGATACAACCAGATAAAGATTGCACCAGAAGATCAGGATAAAACAACATTCACATGTCCTTGGGGTACCTATTGCTGGAATGTAATGCCTTTTGGGTTGAAAAATGCTGGAGCTACATACCAACGTGCAATGACAATGATTTTTCATGATATGATGCATACATTCATGGAAGATTATGTTGATGACCTCCTCGCCAAATCTAACACTAGAGAAGGACACATAGATATCTTATCAAAAATCTTCAAAAGAATGGAAAAATTCAAAGTGAGACTTAACCCTAAGAAATGTGTTTTTGGAGTAAAATCTGGAAAGCTATTAGGTTACATTGTATTAGAAAAGGGAATTGAAGTGGATCCAGCTAAGGTACAAGCAATTCTTGATATGCCACCACCAAGGAACATTAGTCAACTATGCTCTTTACAGGGATGGTTACAATCCATTCAAAGATTCATTGCTCAACTGGCAGATAAAAGTTTACCATTTACACATCTCTTACACAAGAATGTTCCATTCAAGTGGGAGTACAAATGTGAAGCAACATTTGATCAGATAAAGCAGTATCTCATGAATCCACCAGTATTGATTCCACCAGTACAAGGTGCACCTCTCATATTATATATTGCTGCCACAGAAGTATCTTTAGGAGCATTATTGGCACAAGAAGACAACTCAGGAAAAGAATGAGCTATTTATTACATCAGTCGAACCCTAACAAGTCACGAGCTAAATTATACCTTCATTGAAAAAGCTTGTTTAGCAGTGGTGTTCACTTCTCAAAAGTTACGACACTACATGCTAACTCATATAGTAAAGCTTGTGGCTAAGATTGACCCACTCAAATATCTTCTAAGTAAGGCAACCTTAACTGGCAGGTTGGCTAAATGGGTTATGATCCTAAGCGAATTTGATATTCATTATGTGGATCGAAAAGCTATAAAGGGACAAGTAATTGCAGATCAATTAGCAAAAGCACCAATACCAGCAGAACACCCAATACATGTTGATTTTCCTGATGTCCGACGTGTTCACAACAGATATCCAACAGTCATGGTCACTCTACTTTGATGGTTCTTACACTCAACATGGTTCAGGAGCAGGAATTCTTTTTATTACACCTCAAGGACATACAATCCCAAAATCTTATCGGCTAATGTTTCCTTGCACAAACAACATAGCTGAGTATGAGGCATTGATAATCGGCATAAGAATTGCAGTAGACTGGAAAATCGCAGAACTTCAAGTTTTTGGTGATTCACAACTTGTTATAAACCAAATCAATGACGAATATCACACTAAAGATGACAAGTTGATACCTTACAAAAGAATGGTGGAAGATCTCAAGAAATACTTTGTTAATATCAAGTTCATACAAATTTCGCACATTGATAATAAAGCAGTAGACGCTATGGCTACAATCGCCTCTCTACTCCAGTTGACAGAGAATAAAAAATGGTATGATTTCCTAGTGGAACAATTGTTTTCTCCTGCCCATGACAATCCTGAAACTCAAATCATTTGCCATCTGACGAGTTCTGACTCTTCCTTATATGGCCAAATTTACACTTACCTAAAAGATACTACTTTACCCTTAGGCTTGTCTAGGAATCAAAAATGAAATTTCATTCGTCAATCATCCCGTTACACCTTAATTGCTGTGTCTTATACCGGTGTGGTCTGGATGGTACCCTCCTTAGATGTCTTGAATGCGATGAATCGAAAAAGGCCTTACAAGAGGTCCATGGTGGAATTTGTGGGACACATTCAAGTGGACTAACCTTAGCAAAGAAACTTGTAAGATTAGGGTACTACTGGCCAACCATGGAGAAAGAATCATTCACCTTTGTGAAGAAATGTGCAAAATGTCAGATTCATGGGAATCTCATTCACACTCCTGCTCAGGAATTACAACCCTTCACCACAACATGGCCTTTCGCTCAGTGGGGATTGGACTTGGTTGGCAAGATACATCCATCATCTTCAAATGGACATAAATTTATCATTACAACCACTGAGTATTTCACTAAGTGGATTGAAGTTGTTCCTCTGAACAACTGTTACGGGCAAACAAATCTCTTCATTCATCTTGAATTATATCATTTGCAGATATGGCATTCCTAACTCCATTATCACAGACAATGGTAGACCCTTTAAAAATCAGGATGTTGATGAACTATGTGAAAGATTTTGCATCCAACACTGGTTCTCTACACCTTATTATCCACAAGGGAATGGTCAAGCCGAAGCTTCAAACAAAACAATTCTAAAGATTTTGAAGAAAACAGTGAATGAAGCAGGTCGTGATTGGCATGTCCAATTGAATCCAACATTATGGGCCTATAGAACAAGCATTTGCACACCAACAGGAGCTACTCCTTATGCTTTGGTCTATGGAGCAGAAGCTATTCTACCACTAGAAGTTGAGATTCCTTCACTTCGAGTATCACTCAAAGGGCTAATCAATGATGAAGACTATCGAGTATCAAGGTTGCAAGAGTTGGAACTGCTTGATGAATGATGTTAAACTGTTAATCATTTAAAGGGATATCAACAAATTATGTCCCGCAACTACAATCACAGAGTCAAACCATGAAATTTTCAAGTGGGTGATTTGGTTCTCAGAGAAAACCCTCGAAATCAACAAGATCGGGAAAAGAAAGGAAAGTTTGAACCTAATTGGTTGGGCCCGTTCGTTATCATTGTAGCATACGGATCGGGGGCATATCAGTTGTCAACAGCAGAAGGGGACCTGTTTGAAGATCCAATCAACAACATTCATTTGAAGAGGTTCTACACTTGAGAAAATATCAAAAACAATATAAAAAGTCCTGAAAAAAAAAGACATTGCCTTGATGAAAACCTAGCAAACAAGCGTCTTGGTAATAACAAAAAAATCAAAAAATCAAGAAAAAGTGCAATAAAAACAAATGGTGAAAACCTGGCAAATAGGCATTGTTTGTGATTTTATTTGGCTCTCTCATCTATTAGGATTCATTCTGCATATCCATCTTTTCATCGGCATCACACACACACCTCACCATCACATTGCATCATCTCCTTGGAACGACAAGGATCTCATCATGGCTTGATGATTTGAGGGTTATCCATAGCAATAGTTGTGTCTAGCAGGAGTCAGAGTACAAGGTCACTAGGGGGCAGTTTCCTTCTTGAAGTTTTTCTAGCAGGTAGTCGGCAGCATGTGTCTAGAATCAGAATATCGAAAACAATAGTCTTGTCCAATTAAAATGAGCTTACATGACTATTTTGACAGATTTAAAACAAATTGGATGATCTTAATCTGAATAAAATGAATGACAAACTTAAAAAAAAGTTGCAAATTGTTGTTTTGATATTTGATGACATCATATCTTTGGAGTGGTTCAATGATGTACTGAACTAGATCACAAGGAAGAAGTATGATTTTTTGCTTGCTGTCTATAAGTTAATCATTAGTATTGTGCAAATTGGTCGGGACATGCTCTACAACATATCATTGATGACATTTCAGAATTTGCATAGGAAAATGGTTAACTTTTGTCTGTTTATGCAAGCAATACTCAGGTCATCTTGGTTCAATTATACCTCGATGCTTGTATTAACTTGCTATATCAAACATTATGAAAATAGTACTCAGGTCATCATTGGTGCTAACATACCCTCTGATGCTTGTACTAACTTTCAACATATCAAAAGGCTCAATGATGACAACTAAAAATAGTAGGAAATGGCAACAAGGAGAATGGATCATTATTTCATTTAGGATTGCATAATTCATTTTAGGACTGCACAATGCATTTGCATTTCGAGGGCCTTTTAAATAGATTTTTGAAGGATGACCACATTCTTGAATATCTTTTTCAGCCAATGGTGGAGTATGACTGGATAGTTGTTACATCTCATTTTTATTATCATTCATATTCATTTCACATCATCAATTATCATGGCACTTGCATACTTACATCATCATTTCAATTCATTATTACATTCATTAACATCTCATTTCATTTATCATGATTGGTATTCATCATCACATATCATATACATGGTCGTTATTTGAAATCATTCATTAACATATACATTTGCATTTTTCACATACAAGTCATAAATAAAATTGCATCCATTTTACATCATCACTTAGGTTATCATGTTCATTTACATCATATATCATAAGTTCATTACATAAGTGCATTTCCATTACATCATCATTATCATTTATATTACATCATACATCATGTCACATGCATATCATTCATTACATATTCCATCTTCATACATAATATCACATCATAATCATCATAAAGCATTTACATCCCACATCATACATTCATTACATACATCATAAGGGAAAAGAAAAAAAATCATCTAAATCATTATTGCATCATCATACATGACATAGCATATAAAAAAAAAGCATACATCCATAACATGTGCATAAATCATCCATAACACATGCATAATCGAATCACCACTGCATATCATAGATCTCATCAAAACAAATGTCCAGGAATACTAGGATATCAAATGTTTCAAAAAGATATATTGCATACAATGGAATAAAGAATGTGTACAAAATGCTCATCACTGAAGGGCATCTGGCCATGGAACATGGCTGCTGCTGCCTCCTGAGGTAGCGGGTCTCGCTGGATCTCTGCTACTGGAAGTAACAATCTCTCATATGATTGGTTGACCCACACTCCTGGTCGCACTCCTAGAGTGACTGCATGAGTGAGTCCGAGTCTAAGTACCTGACTGAGTAAAAGCTATCCGCCGCTCAGGTGGCACTGCCTCAAAATATCGTATCCTGTAGTACTCAGCTTCCCGAGCAATCTCTAACCCCTCTGCTACAACCTCTCCAATAGAGGTGCTCTCCACTGATCTCAGTAGTCTCTCGGTTACCCCCTCAGCCTGTATGCATCTCTCCCTAAAGTTGTCTCTCTTAGCTATGAGCTGAGCTATCTGTGGGTCAGCAGGTGGTAGCTGTGCTATCTATCCCTGCAGCTAACTAATGGTCACCTATTCCTGCGCTAACTGACTCCTAAGAGTCTGAACCTCAATCTGCAAAGCATCCACCTATCCCTGTGACAGAGCTTTGATAGTGGTCTGTGGCACTGAAGTGCTGGCCTGACCCACCACTTTGGATGTTCGTGGCCTCGTGTTGAAGGGAATATAAAAGAATAATCTTTGTCTCCCACCACCCCCGTCATCCCCATCATCCCTATTGTCCAAGTCATTTGACTCCTCATCCATCTCCTCATCCTCGAAGCTCTCATCATCCACATCCATGGCTACCCCACCGATATATGCGGCCTGCTCTGCCGGTACCTGCCCCTAATCCTGTGGCTACCCTACTGCTGGATGTCCCTGTGGCTGTTGTCACCCTACCTGAATAACTGGACCTCCCATCAATGGGGTAGGCTCATTAGGACTGGTAAATCTAGGGAAGGGATGTGTGTAAAAGTATGCAACATAGTCATTTATCATCCTTGCATCTGTGACCTCTGGCCGTACAGTCCAATCCTCTGGCTGTAACTCAAAATGCTCCTCTCTAGCTGCCTCAATGGTCAAAACTGGCCCCCACTCTAATACATCCTCCTGATGCCTGGCATAGTGTGCCACCCCCTGTGGCATCATTTGTACCCATCCAAACTGCCTCAGAACTCTCTGACCCAAAAATCGCTCAATGATAAATGGGGTACGTCCAATCAAATACCTGGACCTCGTCACATACGACAGCTCTATGTCATCTACCTGCCATGGGTCACAATCCACATATGGCCTCCAAATGACCGTATCCAAATCATCAAGTACCCATCGCCAATACTCCAACTTGCCCAACCTCGGCTGGACAAGAGGCCCTATGTATGCATAGACATATGGGAACTCGAGGGGATGATCCCTTCGAACAATGGGATGCATGATGGAAAAATGCTCCCATACAAAAATCTAAAGAAGAGTGACTCCGCAGAAGAGACTCTTCCCATCTGTGTATACGACTTGATGAAGATCGTGGTACAGATGGGAAAGCATGCATGACCCCCATGCATATCTGGTGCGGTGGAGAAGCATGTCCTCCAAGATCCTACCCAACCCAACTGATAGTCCCTTTTCCCTATGATCAGGACAAAGGAAACCATCGATCATCCCTGCTAACACAAAAAGCAGTGGGGCATATCTCTCCGTCATCTCCTTCCAAGGAATCTCATATCCGCAGACATGAGGATCCTGGAAGACCCATCTCAAGGCATCTGTCCCCCCGATCTCCTTGTGATCATAAATCACAAGCTCTCCAACCACAGGAATACCCAAAATCCTGTAAACATCTTCTGGAGTCACCGTGATCTCTCCTGTCGGCAAGTGGAAGGTGTTATGCTCACTGTGCCACCGCTCCGCTAAGGCAGTCAACAGAGCCCTGTTGATCCAATACTACGGGATACTCAACAAAGCTCTCAATCCACACTGGTCTATCACTCCCAAATCCTCAGGGGACAGTCGAGGAATCATCTCCCATGTCTGCGGAAATCTCTCTTTGATCTGGAGGAGGTTAAATTCCTCCTTTACAATATCATCAAGCAAGCATGCAAATCAATTAGCATTGAATATCATCAATCTATCTATCTCTTTATTTTTCTTATCGCAAGGAAAGCAAATCTATCAAGCCTTTCAATCAGGAAAGCAAATCTATCAAGCCTTTCAATCAGGAAAGCAAATCAATCATCTCTAATATTTGTTTTCAAGTAAAAAGACAAATTTATCAAATCTAAATCATTGTTGATATTCAAAAAGGATAAAATCTGTTGTCTAATCTAGCAACAATTGTCAAGCATGCATCAATTTTTCTTCAAAAATTGAAATTCTAAAATCCATGGATGCGCGATTTCATGAATGCACTATTTTATCAAACAAATGTGCCAAAGTAGTCAATCAATGCGCTAAAACCATGGATGCACTAAAATAGTCTATGGATGCGCGATTTCATGAGTTTGCTATTTTATCAATCGGATGCGCTAAAGCAATTCATATATGTGCTAATCTATCATCTTCCGCAGGCAAACGTCATGGATGCGCCATTTGATCTATCTTATGCACTAAATCACCTATGCGCGACTATTTTGCATCTATGCGTGACTGTTTTGCACCTATGCGCCACTTTGGATGCGCTGATTTATCTATCGTATGCACTAAACTACGGCTCGTATGTGCTAAAACATAATTTTCAAAATTTAAAAAATTCGAAAAAGCATCCAAAAATCATTAAAAATTTGATGGAGAGGTTTGGATCGACTCACCGGAGGTCCATATGCTGTTGGTCTCTAATATCGGTGACCTCGCTCGAATCTGTGATTCTCATACAGGATCGGCATTGTGAATGTCTCTCTCAGACCTCCAAAATCCTCAAAGGTTATTGTTCAAATGAAAGTGACTTCTCACCTTTTTCACCTTTTAAAGGGGTAAAAATAGTATTAATTACTATGCAAAGGGCTATTTCGAGAGTTAAATTGCCAATTTTTTTTTGAAATCATTTAAAAATCTTCCAAATCAGTCTCATAATCATTCTCATCACGCGATTTATCTCTCAAGGGGGCATGTAGCATCATCAGTAAATTTTTCAAAGTCAGGGGCTAATTCTTTGAAGCAATGCGTAAAACACATCACTTCAAAGAGGGGCAAAATGTACACATCTAAAATTGGTCACGGTTAAACAAACCTGTTAATTAATTAAATATGAATTGTTTAATTAATATTCTTAAGTCATCTACATATAAATAAATTTAATTATTTATTTATATTGTTCATTTTCTAATTCTTCTGATTTAATTAAATAAATAAGTTTATTTAATTAATGCTACATTCCTCTTAATTAATTAAATAGATTTCACAATTTATTTACATTATTTATCACAAAGTTTAAATTCTAAATTTAAATGATATTCTTCAGTCCAAATTTAATTAAATATTTTTGATATTTAATTAAAGCATTTTCTAAATTTCCCACTCTTTTCACAAAATTAAATATTTTCAATATTTAATTAAAAAACTTTTTTTTCCTCTTCTCACATAATTAAATATTTTCAATATTTAATTAAAAAGCCTTTTCATTTCTATCACACATAATTAAATATTTATTTAATTAATTATGAGAGACACCTTTCAATTTGTCTCTTCATTCTCCATCCGTCTCTCAAAATTCCATCTTCTTTTCGAATTCTCGATCTCTCATCGTTCATTTTAACAGGTTTGAACTTGACCGTCGATCTTGGCCAATTGAATTCCTACCTTCAAAAATCTATAAATACAACTCTCTTTTGAGTTGAAAAGGACCTCGAATCTCAGATTTTCATGCGTAGTTACTATAGTTGCATCTTAGCATTCATAGCATTTCAATTTTCATAGCTTAATCTTGTAGCAATGCATATGCATTTTTAATAATCTCATTCTCTCAAGCTGCCAATTCTACAAGCTGATGTTTCAAACAACTGAGAGCAAGCATCTTGAAATGAATCCTTGGAGATAGAGGACAATGGGACGAATTTGAAGGAGCTGCTTGTGTTTTAGAGTTTGCATTTTCTTTCTTTAATTTAATTTCTTCAATCTAATGTTTCATTGGTGTATTAGTTTAGATTCAATTTGATTTACCCTTTTCTAACATACACAATCACTATTATATTGTTATTTTGTGTGTTTTCCTCCATCATCTGCCAATGTACGGTTTCGTGCAGGTGGTAGTGCATCTATAATGTGTGTGAATTGAAGGATTTAGGTTTTTGAATAAATTTAAAACTAATTTGAGCATTTGATATTGAGTTTCAAGCTTTTGGTGGCTTGATTTCTCTAAACGGTCATAAAACAGGGGCTAAGGGTTTGATTGCCCAAATGAACTAAAAATTCTATTCCACATTTCTGTAGCAACTGTTTCTTGGTGGAATGGACCGGTCTAAAGTATGAGTATGTGTAGAAGGTAAGGAATTGTTTTGGTGAGGTTTTTGTGTGAGTTCTCCTCGCTGCCCTAGTGAAAAATCAGTTTTGGTGCCTTTTAAACAAGGCTAGAGTGAGTGAAAAGAGGACAGGGGTTTAGAAGTGGATAAAATCCCTTGAAAACTATGAGAGTAGGTGAATTGGAGGGTTTTTAGAAGATCTAAGAGGTTGTAAGTGGTCAGAGGAGTGAATAAGTGAGAAACCCTAGGTGAAAGAGGGTGAAAACTAGTGAAAAAGAGTGATTTTGTGAAGGAAGTGCATGCAGATCTTTGGGGCAGCACTATTTGAGGATGGGATGAGCCTATACAAGCATAAATAAGCCTGATTAAAGTGATTATAAGCTTGTGAGAGTTCAGGTCATAAGAGTTTCAATAAGCCCTAATTGATTGCAAGGAAAGTGAGGTTTTTATGAAAAGGGGCTAAATGAGTGAGAGGAGACCTAAAAGTTGAATAATATGAGATTTTATTGGATGTATTTTGACTATTTGGAGGTTTCAAGTGTTGGTTGTGTGTTTGGAGAGGTTTCTATTTGAAAAAGAGGCGTAATTGTGGCCTAATTTAGAGTTAAAAGTCAGATTTAGGATAGTTGCTCCAAAAGAGTTGCAAGTGAGTTTCAAATCTGTGAGAGTAGGCCATAATGGGTGCCTAGTTTGGAGCATAGACAAGGCAGTGAACTGTTGGAAAAGATTCCTCAATAAAATATGGTCTCATGGAATTCCATGACAAGCAAATTCAATTGGAAGCTCCTCCTAGACTTATTACTTATGCTATGTGAAGTAATTGCATCACTACTTATGTTGAATTTCCAAAGAACTATATTGTAGTTGAAATTTTGTCATCTATCAACATCTAGTTAGTAGTTATGGAATGTGAAGTAATGCTTTGATTTTGAATGCTGTGCAATGTAATGTAATCAATGATATGAATATAAACTACACAATTCTATTAAGTACAATTCATTAGTTAAAATCTTTGTTTTATTACTTGCGTGAAGGTTTGACTAAATCCACTGGCACTGGGAGTTGTTCCCTCGAAACCTCCAATATTAGCCTATTCAACATGCAAAATCACATATTAAAATACCATTCGTAAAACAATGTTATTAACATGTAATAAATTTATAATTGTTTACTAGTTACATACCCCACCGATAGGTGTACTACAAAAATAAGTAGTTGTAGGGCCAATGTATCTAGTATCAACATTGTGACCCTGCAAGTTTATTAAAATCATAAAACTAAATTAGTTAATCTTGCATTTCAAAATTGAGATTTAATAAATTAAATTCAATGAACATGCTAACTTTTACCTAACTATCAATGCCATACACGTCATGCAAAATGTCAACTTCCCTCTCCATCTCCATAGTTGCAGACGGATCTTGTGCAACAACCTCTTCAGTGTTAGTGGGGTCATATGAACAAGTCGTCCTGCAAGATTGAGACACATGGGATCAAAGCCCACTTGTCAAAGACTCCCCTAGATGGCATTGTACAAGAGGGCTAACATGTTGGATGACACTCTACATCAAAGAGTTGATGGCTTGCAAATTCTCTACATCAACACTCTCCTTTGTGACGAAAGGGATGATGATGTGCTCATGAGCAAGCCTAGTGAGAGGTTGTCTCGCTTGCTGCCTAGGATCTAGCTGTGCATCAGGTCTATCTTGTGCCGACCCCCCACCTCTCCCATGGAAGTCCCTCATATCAAAATAATTTGGGATTTTTTTCAAGATGAACTCAGCGTATAGTTTCCTAAGGAAATACTGCGGAACTTCACAATTTTTGCATGGTGGGTCATCAAAAACCATGTACCATCTATCCCAAAAATATTTTGTAATCCCTTGGTGGTGGCACCAATGAATAGGAAACATCTTCGCACTGAGGGAGACATTTCCATTTGACTGTGGGTCAGTGAATAATGCACACAAATCTAATTTTGTAATTTTTAAATCTTTTACTTCTTTATATGATAATTTATCTTGGTAAAAATCCCTAGTCGCCTACCTCCTATCCTATCAACCAGATAATTGTTTGTTGATTGAATCTACATTTTTTTACATATCTTGCAGTGAATTTTCCAGGGTCATTCTTTTCACAGTTGAACCATTTGGATTGTTCAACCTCCCAATTAAATCTTCAATTTGTTTTCTATTGTTCTCAATTTCACCCATTAAATTTTGTTGAGTACCAGGAGGGTATTGAGGGATTGGTGGAGGAGGTTGTTGTTGTGGTTGAGGATTTTTTTCTTGTTCTAGATTTTGAGGAGGGTTTCCAGGTTGATTAACATCTCCTACAATTTCAAAAAATAAATATCAAATACAACCTAAAACTAAAAAATTCAAAATAAAACAAAAAATCCTTACCTCTTTGACCTCCTCATTGATGTGGTGGAATCCTGGTGATGAATCAACAACCGTTGATGAATATTTTTGCACAAAAGCACCTCCTAAAATGTGAGTGCATAATTCTAGGGTTTTTGGCTATGGGCAACAAAAAAAATAGTCACAAATGAAAATGAACTTCGATTCTTTTTTTTTGTTTTTAACATGCCATAACATGAGTGCATTATAATGTTCTCATGTTATGGGCTTGTGGTGGCCAAGCCTCATGCTCGGCACACCAAGCCATAACATGAGCACATTATAATGTGAGTGTGTTATAATGTGAGCACATTATAACGTTCTCGCACTATGAGTTTTCAAAAAAATTTAAAAGTGGCCACAAAATTACTACCCATCTTCTGGAACCCACCCTTAAAGAGATGTCAGACATCTACAAGTATTGTCTCCAATGGCCTACTGTAGTTGACACTTTTAGAAGCAAAATTGAAGCAATTGAATTTTAAATGAATAGCATTGGAAAGAATTTTGATTTCTTTAAAGACAAAGAAGGAAAACAAAGAATAAGAGTTGGAGAATTGCAAGAAGAGTTGTTAACTACTCAAAGACAAAGAGAAGATATGGTGAGAACTTTCTGGCTTGTTAAATATATTGTTGAGGTCCGGTTAGATCATCTCTCTGGAATACTCTATGATGTAGAAGACTATGAATGACAGTGCTCATCTGCAGATTGGTCATCCTCATTCACATTGTTGGCTTGGAAACGGATTCTTCCAACTATTAGAGAGAGATACAAGAAAGTGTTTAAGGTGAAATTTTTTATTTTTACTTGAGTTTATGAATGTTCAATTTTACTTTTTTTGGCAAAAGGACGAGAGAAAATAAAGAAAAGGGAGAAAAATGAACAAAACGAGAAGTATTGAATTGTTGGACAAAGGGGGGGTTTTGAAATTTTTTGAGTTTTGGAAGTTTTTTTTTAACATAGAATTTATTTGTATATGCAATGTCACCATGTACATACATTTACATCCTATTTTTTTGGTCACTCTTTGCCATTGATGTCAAAGGGGGAGATATTTGGATAATTTTTCGGGGAGAGACTTGGAGAGATTGGGAATGAATGAAGAGTTGTGTGAAGATTTTTGGCACATGCTGCCATCAATGAAAAAAGGGGGAGATTGTTGGAAGAATGAAAAATATCATACTTTTTGTTGGCATTGATGTCACCATCTTGGTTAAGGTATCAGGTTGGTCTAGTACTTTGAACTAGTATGAAGAACAAGTTTACATCCTCCGATGTTTTTGGTCCGGTATTTTGGTCCACATTTCCCCTCTGGGATCATTGTTGTTCATGGTTTTGGGAAATGGTTTATGAATGTGGTAAGCTTGTAAGTATACAATTCTTTGTGCTCATATGATCATATGGCATATTGGCATTCGTCTGGTGTTGCATTTTTGTTATTAGGACTATCCATGGCTAACCTAATAAATAGTTGATGGTATAATGGTTTAATTTATGTTTCAGATATATAAGTGACCTATCTTTGGTCCATGCCGACATGATATAGCGTACTACATGGTTGAATTACTTTTGGAGAAGTTTTTTATATGTTTGAAACTGACCATCAGCCTTTTTTTGTAAATAAAGATTGTATCTAATTAGAACGACCTAATTGATGCTTGTGGATAAGTTATATATATTGGGTAGTTTGGAGATTGGAGTAGTGAGTGGAGTGTGTGAAGTGAATGGGGATGTGAATAAGAGTGAATATTAGTCTGTTGGCATGAAAATTCTCTAAGAATCAAAGGAACTGAATCAACACTTGTTAGGTGCACTCTTACCAGTTCATACTCTAGTTGTAAGACATTTTGTTACTATAATATTTTGTAGGTAGTGAGCCTCCTTTTTTGGACAGTGAGTCCTACTTGTAAGCAGTGAGATTTTGTATCTGGTGGTGAGCCTCTCTTATCTAGTAGTGAGCCTATTTTGTATCTAGTTTTGGAACTACTATATATAGTGAGCTAATCCTCACCGTGGTTTTTCCCTCATTGGGTTTTCCACATAAAATTTTGGTATTTATGTGTTGCGTGGTTTCATATTTTTTTATTGCTCTTGATCATCTTTTCTGTTATATGCATTAGAGTAATTGGATGATGTTTGTTCAATAAATTTATGGAGATATTGATTCACCCCCCTCTCAGTATCTCGAATATTCAATAATACCATAATCCAAAAGATCATATAGAATGAATGTCATGAGTGTACTTCCATATACACAAGTTGACTAGCTCATACACATCACACGTAGAACATTAATTGGATCATACACAAATCATAATTATAATTTTGATTAGATAATATGTATATTACAAGTATAATGATGATTAGCTCCAACACACATCACATATGCACCATGACCACCTGACACATAACAATGGTTGACTACCACATGTCCATAATGCAGCCCAAATAGAAAATAATCTTGGTGCATTACACACCACACTGTGGGTCCTATCCTTTCCTATAATCTTCAAAATCATCAAACAAATGGAAAAAGGATTAGGTGCATCACATACTACACCACAGGTCCATCCTCAACCCTACAAGGGTGAGTATACAATATGACAAATAGGAAGGGGATTCAGTGCATTACATACTACACCGTAGGTCCATCCACCATCCCAAGGCTTTCCACAAGTAGTGAACCTACCATAACCTAGTGGACTCTAACTTCAATCACCTATAGGCCACCAAAAAAAAGTCTTTCCACCTAGGAAGAAGTAGCTCTTGATATTTACAACCTTGTGACAATGATATTGTCAGTTGTCTTCTTTATAACTTGGGTAACACTTGGAATTGGTCGCTTCCATGCCTTCAGTGATAGCCAATGAACCCCTTTGATTCAATGGTTAGCATCAAATTACCATTACCTACATGGATGGGTCCCTACCTATGCAACCATTATTGTATCATAACTAAGGTAGCCCATAGCAACCTTCACCTCTATGAACCAGGTGAATGTTGGCTAGTCCCTAGCAATAGCCTAGATATTAGTCATTGGCATGGTCCAATGAATACCTATCATTTCTCAAATATTCTAGAGGTTCACACTTGGGCAGGTCACACATAACATAAAACATAATCACAATCGGTAGATACACAAGCCTACACATAAAGACCTCTAGATATGGAGTTGGTTTTCACAACACATAAAAGTTACATGGAACCAACACAAGATGGAATTTACCCAAAATATACATATACATATAATTAAATACCAATTATAAAGTAGTCAATCTCTTACTTCTTTCAACTTACTATTCAAATGCACAACATGTATTAAATACAAGTTATTAGATTTCCTTAACTCGCTTCATACCCATTTGGTACCCATTTCAACCTCAAACTGAAGCTTGCAGAGGAGGAAAATTAAAACCAATTAGGAACAACCCCAAACCCCAGAGTTATCCCCATGAACCCTCATCCTTTGGACTTGAGGCCACAGGAACATCCTTCACCCAAGGGCTGCCTACGTACTTGCTTCCAAATGGATCAAATTCACACGTAGTTCTCCTTACAAGGTCTCTCAAGGGATGCATACACACAAGTTTCCCCATAATCAAGGTTTCATTAATGTTTATCTTTCATTATTAATGCTTAATAGTAGTTAGGACAACATAATTAAGTATATGATTTAACAACCCATACTATAACACTTCCCTTTAAGGATATTATATCTTGAATTAAACTACACCTACTATTATTAATCATAAACCTACTTGAACATCTCAGGGTTTATCTTATCAACATAGGGGCAAGGCTAACTACTCTATGCAAAATTACCCTAGCTCACACAAACCCATTAGATTAAACAAAGAGTTAGACTAATTAATTAAACCTTAATCATATTTTCCAAGGGTATACGATGTTAATATTATTGAAGCCAACGTAAATAATTGTTATCTTATCACACTGTGATGACATTAATAAATCTTGAGTTTTAGCTATAATTATATATTATTCTCTATGAGCCTTATTACCCACTTGTACCACCCAGATTTCCAAATAAGGGTCAAGTATAAATTAACTTTGTCTAGTTTTTGGCAGACAATAGTAATCAAGGATAGGATAGTCTTAAGGACATGTTTAATTTCTCGTGCTTAATTGATCAACATTATTATGTCTACTAATTTCCCAACTTGAAAATTTTACTAGTCACATATAACTCAACATAGGATCATGTAACCATTTAGAGTTTTCATCAAGGGATGAAATACTACATTGATTGATGCCAACCTATATGATAGTTATTGTATCATCTTCTATTAAGTTCAATAAGATATAGTGTTGCATGGGTATTTAGCTCAACTTAATTTACTACCAACTTCACCTTACAATATAAAGATAACAATACTTCCATCAAAATTATAAAGTTTACATGGATGTTCTACCACAATAGAACACAAGTACTTCAAAATATTGTTCAAGTTAAAAGAACATTCATCATAATTAAGCTATATAAGATATGAAAAATGATGAGCTATTATAGTATAATAAATGATATTCATATATTTATTTTGTACTATAACACCAACCCATTATTATTCATAAACCAACTTTAATTTCCTTGGGTTCATCTTATCATGACATATATACCAATTAGATGTTTAATAGATCTTGAAGGCATCACCATGTTATTGATTATGTGGCACATAATGTCGATTATAACCATCATGTTATCATGGCTTCTCATTCTATTCTATAGTGACCTCCTAAATCTCACTAGAAGAGAGTTACGTAATCATATGGTATAGCTCAATGCATTTTTTTCATTTAATGGATAAGTGCACAAAGATGAGGGGCCAAAAAGGGGTTTTAAGTGGAGACTTTTTTTTCTTCTGAAATTAGGAAATACTAACCTTGGATGAGAAATTGAGGATAGCTACACTCAAAAAAATTAGATGCAACAAAAACAAGGACCGTAGTGCTCCTAGTCTACTTTCTAAACCACTATTTTTTTTATGAGAATGCTAGAGTTAAGGGGTTCATAAAAGGGAGCCATAGAAATTGGTGTCTTTTTTGTCAAAAAACATAACATATTGTTTGTTGTGGCTGCCTCAAAGGGTTTTTTTTTGTATTTTTAAAATCGCTTCAATGAGAAATTAGTTAACATGTTGTTTATAACTAATTTTTTTGATAATATTTTAATGAATATATGATTTTTTACTATTTTTGAAAGTGGACACATCCCGAAAAAATAGAAATTTGGTTGTGGCACTCCTATAAATTTTAAAAACTAATCAAACATCATTTTTAAAAATATGTATATAATCGAGTCTAGTTTATAAAAGTGTAATTTATTTAAAATTTTAATGAATGGTTAAACAATAAAGTTAAAAATACCAAACATTGGTTTTTGACAAAAAATAGACACACAAACAAATGAAATTAAAGATGAAAGCCTTAACATAGTCAAAATATGAAGAAAATTACATCATTTAATAGCTAACAGATAGCCTAACATTACCCAGGTGTTCAATTTACTTGACCTTGAAATACATACAAACTTGATGGTTGCCACAAATGAGATTATGTGAAATTTTATAGAATATGCAAAAACATGTCTTTGGACATTAGGCAGGCATTCCAAGCCTTTAGGTTGGAAATCCAAAGAAAATCCAAGCCAAAGGCTTGGGGATTCCAAAAGAAAGACATAATGCAAGCATGTTTTAATGTGCTTGTGTTATGCCTTGCCTTACATTTTTCTTGTTTTTGCTTTGTTTAGATTCGCGTTTCCCAAACAAGATATAGCACAAGTGTGTTATAACACACTTGTGTTATATCTTGCTTGATTTTTTTTTTGTGTAATTTTGTTAAATGCATGTTTGATGTATGTATGTTTGTGTGCTTAAATGCATATGTATGAATGCATGATTGAATGTATGTATGTATGTATGTATGTATGTATGTATGTATTTATGCTTGTATGTATGTATGTATGTATGTATGTATGTATGCATATATGTATGTATGTATGCTTTAATGTATGTATGTAAGGGTTTAAGGTTTAGGGTATATAAGGGTGAGGGTATAGGGTATAAGGATGAGGGTTGAGGTTTTAGGGTTTAGGGTTTAAGGTATAGGGTTGAGGGTTTATGGACTAGGGCTTCAGTAATAGGTTGAGGGTATAGGATAGAGGGTTGAGGGTTTACAGTTGAGGGATAATATTTAGCTTGTTGAGTGTATAAGATTAAGTGTGGAAGGTATAGGGATTATGTAACTACAACAAATCCTTGTGATTTGCTCCATTTTTTGCTTTCACCCACTGTTTTAATGTTTTTTTTGGCAATTTTTTGAAAACATCGGTGCTATTTATTGGGATGGCACAATTTTTGGCATTTATTGCATCAATCAGTACAAGTCGGTGCTAATTAGTGCCTAAAGTAACACCGTATTTAGCACCAATATTAGCTTCAAGTGTAGCGATGCCTTGATCTCCACCTTTAGCTTTGAGTTCATCTTCGAGTTTAGCATTGTGTTTAGCTCTGACTTTAGCTTCGAGTTTAGCTTTGGGTTTAGCTTTGGTTTTGGCATCAAATTAGACACCCCTATGTTGAAGAGACTTATTTATATGTCTCATTGACAATGTAAAACAATGAAATTTCAACAAGATACAGGCATATCAAGGAGAGAATCACTTATGTCACATCGACAGGGTATATCTACAAGTGCTCAGCAAAACACAACTATTGGATATAACGAAGTAATTTCGATGAGACATTGAGCTATCAATAAGATAGATAAGATTGTCTCATCAACACTCTTCAAGTAATGATCAAAAGCATACACCACTATACCACCAGGAAGGTGAGCAACATATGCGGTAGAGCAGTGTTCACCACAACCTCATAGCAAGAAGCCTTGAGCAAGGTGGTGGTGCGGTAAACAATAGAAGGGAAGGGAAAAACACCACTATACCACAGTGATAATCATAAGTCTCCTCAACATGGTAGAGTTACACCAATATATAAAGAAATACTACCAAAGGAAAATATTGATGAGACAGTGACATATCGGCAAGAGATATTAATTTGTTTCCTCAACACTAGAAACCAACATCAAAGGAACATAAGATCTAATGTCAATGAGACATTGAGATATTGGTAAGACAAATAAGATTGTCTCATCGACACTCTTCAAGTAATGATCAAAAGAATACACCGCTATACCGCTGGGAAGGTGAGCAACATATGCGATAGAGCGGTATACACCACAACCCTGCAACAAGAAGCCTTGAGCAAGGTAGTAGTGCGATAAACAACAAAAGGGAAGGGAAAAACACTGCCATACTGCAACAAGTATAATAAGAGATAGTGACAGTACGATAATGATGGCATCATTATAATTTATAGCACTAAATGCAGAAAATCACATCAGTTGCCAAAATTAAATGCTATTAAATTATTAAGAGTTGCCAAAACTAATATGACTGAATACCGCACCATCCAAAGATAAGTGAGTTTTCCCAATATCACACTCAATTGCAGTGCACTAGCATGGAAGGAGATAAGGATATGAGAAGAAGAAGTCCTGCAAGAATGAAATACTCAGGTAAGTGCATGAAAACTCTCTGAAAAAGCTCTGTTAATATAAAAAATCTTTCAAGGCTTTGTCATCTGAAGCCATAGTAGAGAAAATTGAAACATGTATCCTAAAAGAAAATGATCAGAAGTAAAAGAAAGTTGGCTTAAAATTAAAGATGAAGAACCTAAATTAAAGAAGAAAGCACTCCATCCTAAAACAAAACAATTAGAAGTAAAAGAAAGTCAGCCTAAAATTAAAGATGAAGAACCTAAAGTAAAGAAGATACCACTCCATCAGTCCATATTAGATATACTTCCAGGGTCTACTAAAGTGGGTAATAAGAATTTTCTTGTGGATACCACACAAAGTTGTAGGAATGCCCTCATTTCCAAATCTGGATGGGACCTATTTTGGTATTTTTATAGTAAGAAAAATGAGAATATTCCAATGTCAAATGCTTGGATGTTGGATAGAGCAAGTTTGATTGTCCCAAATGTATTTGTTGATGTAGAATTTATTAGACTACTAGCCAAACACTATCACTCAACTACCAAAATAGTAAGGTTTCCAAACAACACAGTATTGGTAGAAGTAACTAGAAAAGCCATCATTGAGTGTTTTGGCTTAAACAAGCAGGCTTTGACCAAGATAAACCTACAAAAAGTGAGGAGGATTATGCTAGGTTAAAAAAGACTTATAGAAGTGATGAGGTACCCTTATATAGGAAAAGAGGCATTGGTAACAAAACATTCCCCATCTCTACTACCACTACTGAACCATTTAATGCAATATATTTTCAGTATTAATTTATGAATACATATTTAGCTCTTTGCCAAGTGTTGGGGATAGATGCTCAAGATAAAATGCCAATAGGCCTAATGATGATGGCCATGAGAATTCAAAACCTTGAAACTAATATTGAATATGACTTTGCTTCATACCTTGAGAAGGCGTTAGATGATGAATTATCCCAAGTTATAGAGGATAGAGCACCGATTACATTTAGACATTATTCCCTACTGTGTCATCTGATATTGTACTAGAATAGGAACCATTGGAATAAAATAATGGACTTGGCTACAATAGATGAGCAAGGGAATCCCACACCTGTCCAGAAATGGTGCTATATTCAGGATAGTCGATGCAATTATTCAAGATTTTTTTTATTCTATGAAGACTTTGTACATAGAATCCTTTGAGTTCTTGGGTATGCAATACCAAGATTGTCAACCAAAATGTTGTTGTTAGAGTAAAGGTTTTAACTTAGTTATGTTGATTAAGTTACCTTTATTCCCTTCTTAAGATTTCACTTTAGTTTGCATTAAGTGACATTTAATAATTATATTAATTATTATTTGTTTTCCTATTAGGGTTCCTTTTAGGGTTTGCACAATCTCCTTTTATAAGGATTGATCATTGTATTTTATTCATACTCTCTGATTAATACAATTCCTTTTTGTTCTGATAAGATAATTTCTCCATTTTTCAGAGCTTCAAACCCTTGTTTGTTTTCTCCATCCATTCTCTTCCTTGTGACAGGTATCCATTTGCATGCAGGTGTTCTTGGAGTCTGAAGTTGGTTTTGACAACTTCTACATGGTATCAGAGCTTTCCTGTTGCATGCCTGTTCTTGTTTGAAGAATTTGGATCTACAAGGGTTGGATTAGGCATTCACAATTTTGGGGTTTTCTTTTTTTGATCTAGGGAATCACTTGCAATTTCAAAGCATTTTGAGTCCAAACAGATCTCGTTGTTGGATCCACAGCGGTCTAAAACCCCTAAATCAACTGTTCATTCATCCATTTTGGACAAAGTTGATTTGAGGGGCGAATTTTTTTACCCGTATGGCCGTCCGTCTACCTGGTAAATTTTATTTTATTTTTTGCATTTTCATTAGAATTTAAAAAAAAATTAAAAAAATGTTGTTGTAAATGTTTTTTTTAATTTTTTATTAAAAAAATCAAATAAAAAAAAAGCAGTTTAAGGGCTTGCTCAGGCCTTGGTACTGGGGTACCTGTAGGTACCTGTGTACGTAGGCCTATGGGCCCTCAGTATGCCGGTCGACGTATTGCCAGCCGGCAGCGACTTTAATGTCGACCGGCGGCTTTAATGTCGACCGATGGCTTTAATGCCAACTGAAAGTCTGACAGTACCACCGATGGTGGGACTTAGGTTGCCGAACCCCTTGTTTTTTTTATGATTTTTTTTCAAAAAAATATCAAAGTTCTTTTTATGATTTTTTTTTTTTAAATCAGTTTTTATTTGTTTTTTTTTTATATATAAAAAACAATTTTTTCAGTAATAAGCCCACCTGTGTATGTGCGGTGACGGCCATTTAGCCATCAAATTTAGGCCCAAATTTTTGCTGCGATGGCCATATGACCGTCAAATTTAATCCCGCACTAGTTTTTTTCCCCTTTGGAGCTATTTTCTTCCAGAGGTCATAACTTGGGCATACGATATCGATTTTTGGAAAACAAGATATCATCGGAAATCTAGTTCTGTCAACTTTCCAGTGGTGTGGGTCTCATCGCTTCATTTTTTTGGTACATTCTACAGCTAGTTGAAGTCAAAGGAGTTGTTTTCAGTCCCGAGCTCATAACTTTTGATCACTTTCTCCATTTTTCATGATCTCAGTGGCATTGGAACCATATTTCAGAGCTCTTCACTTTTATCCATGTAATATTTCCATATTTCCCTCCAAGTATATTTTATTCATTTTTTTGTGTTTTCACACTCTGGTGAATTACCTGGACATATTTGCTCTTGGCAACTTCTTGTTTGCATGGGATGCTTCGTTTTTGGTTGTTCTTCATGTATTTCTAGTTTTTTGTCCTTTATGGGCATTTTGAGCATCATTTGTTAGCAATCTTCTATGTAAACGCACTGAGATAAAGTGCCACACTATTGTACATGTATTTTTGGGGATTTTGCACATAAGGTTGTGCCATATTTTGTACTCGCACTGTATTATAAAGTCTCATGGGGGGTTGTATAGTTCCTTTGTTTTTCCATCACACCTTTGTCCGGTGAGTGTCCCTCCACGACGATAGTGTATCCATATGATTCCAGCCTCATGCATGTGTGCTTTGTTTTGCACACCACTTTTTTAGTTGCAAGTGTTTTCTTGTGCACTTTCAAATGTTGTTTCTTCTCCTTCATGAACTACAAGGTGTTACACAACATTTCAATGGATCTATTAGGCTCTCCTAGTTCTGCATTATGGGGGGGGTGTTATATTGTTCGTGCTAAAGCTTCCTTGGCTTCGCCTTGGAAGGAATCTTCCATTCTCAGTTGATCAGTGTTTTTCAGACTATTGGTACTTGTGCCATCTGTATCTTTGTTCCAGGTGTTTGCCTTTGTTTGCCATCTGATTCGAGTAGTGTCATTTGGGGCACTCATGTAGATTGTTGTCTTCTTGATCCTGATCATCCTATCTTCAGAGGAGGTTCTTTAGCACCATAGAAGTCATCTTTTGACAGTTGTTTGCAGCTTCTTCTACTTCAGTGATGTTCTTCATGGCTTTCAGCATCTCTTTTTGGAGTAGAGTTTTTCCCATGAGGTTTTCTCTATTTCTCGACTTTACAGAGATTTGGTTGTATTTGGGTACCTGATTTGGCCTAGTTGCCAGGACCCATGTTTACTTTCATGCATTGTAGTTACCTTTGCTTTTTTGCACATGTTTATAGTTTCACTCTTGCTCATCTTAAGGGGGGGTGTTAGAGTAAAGGTTTTAACTTAATTATGTTGATTAAGTTACCTTTATTCCCTTCTTAATATTTCACTTTAGTTTTCATTAAGTGACATTTAATAATTATATTAATTATTAAATGTTTTCCTATTAGGTTTCCTTTTAGGGTTTGCACAATCTCCTTTTATAAGGATTGATCATTGTATTTTATTCATACTCTCTGATTAATACAATTCCTTTTTGTTCTGATAAGATAATTTCTCCATTTTTCAGAGCTTCAAACCCTTGTTTTTTTTCTCCATCCATTCTCTTCCTTGTGATAGGTATCCATTTGCATGCAGATGTTCTTAGAGTTTGAAGTTGGTTTTGGAAACTTCTACAGTTGCAAATAGCGATACCTTTGGCTTTAAGACCAGAGCAAGGTCATACACACAATTTTGGAGATTGGTTCTTCCTCCCAGAAGTTACAATAATAAGAGTTTATGGATGCCCTATTGCTCCACACATGATTCCAAAATTTGTGCCCCTAAAATAAGCATTTCTTGAAGTTATGTGGAAAATGATATGGATGGATAAAGATGTAATGCACAAGTAGACGAAAGGCACTTTCCTGCCAAACCAAACCAAGTGTGAATATTGGATTGTAGGCTTAGACACACTAGAGGAGTTATAGTATTATTTGAAGACAAGAGATGCATTGAAATCTAGAAAAGAAAGATCCTTTGACCCTAAAAATCATATGAACAACATAAGGCACAATATTCTTACCAAAATGACAGTGCCACACCAAGTGGATTTTCAAGAAGATGTCATAAGGAACTACATTACTTATAATGATGTATTTATTAGAAGTAAAAAATGGGAATATATGAAGAAGCTTGAAGAAAGGATGAAGCAGAGGTCTAAGGATTTCCTAGGATACATTTTCAAGGAAAAGGACCCCATCAAGAGGATAGAATTGATAATTTTTAGATTTGAAGACTTGTACAGAAAGAAGGAAGCATATCTCAAAGAACATGATGGTGGTGCAACTACAGAGCATACCTCAGGTGAAACCTTTGAGCCTCCCATGGAAGAGTTACCTCCCAAAAGATAGAAGATAGGAAGCATTGAATAGTTAGTACCTTATGAGGATACTGAAGAGGTGGGCGATACTAAGGAAGTGGCTACAATACTACAGTCATTGATAGGTGATATTGAATTTGATCAGCCCATCCTTGAGACCAATGCCCATAAAAAATGAGGAAAGGATGGGAGATGTAGAAAAAAAAAGTACAGAGGTACATGAAGATGAAAGGGAAATTGCAGCCAGAAGATTCATAGAAGATGATGAATTCATTAAGACTCCCGAGTTTAAGGATTTCTAGATGAAGATGAAGATAAAATAATTTCAAGAGAGGATGGAATCATCTGAAGTGGGAATTGAAGAATCAGAGAAAAATGAAATGGTAGCACAGACTTTCCAGGAATTAAAAGGTGGCAACATTGACATTAGCCCCCAGAAGGCTAGAGAAATTCTCTTGAACAATAATATTCTCATTTTCCCTGGCTTGGAATTAAAGAAAATGTTTCTACTTGATCAAGTGTGGGTTCGGGAAGATCCAATGCTATTTGCATAATTTGACTTTGATGAAGGTGTGAGTGGATCTGGGTATAACCCAAAGATTGAAACCCTGGCCATATGGATCAAACAAAAAAATACACAGAAGCCAAAATTATTGGATGTAATTCAAGGGATGAAAGGGGCAGCAATGGTAAGGACAATACAAGATACCACCCCTTTGGAGGCAGCCACAATTACCATGCATTCGACCATGTTCACTCGAGCAACTGTTAAGGGATTAGAAGACAGATTGAAGGAGTATGAAAAGGAACAAAGGTTCCTACCAAAGCTAGTTACATGCACATCCTTCAAAATTGTATCAAAAGCCCAAATCTGCCTTGTGACCTCCAAAAGGACCATGTGATATGTAGGATACCTGGGAAACCTATATGGAGCCTCTGAACAACCATTAATCCTAATGTAGGAGAACTTAGAAAATTTTACAAACCATGCTCCAAATCTTTGAATCAACTCCCTAGTGGCATCAGAAATTCTAACATGTTCAATACCCTGGAGTATCCTTGTAATGTACATGGTGAATGCATCATTCACCCTTCTATAGCTAGGGCTGTCCAAGTGCAACTGGGGGTTGACTTCATATATCAAATCTTGATCAAAGACCCCTCAAGTACTCAATCCCTTGTATGGATGGAATCTTGCTAAGGCATAGACTAAATAAGATGTCATAGTGAATGTTTTACTCTATAACACATTTGATCGTTGCTCATGGATCATGGCACTGGCTATACCTCTCTCCATCCTTACTATCAAGTAAAACATCCAATTCTTGAACATTCCTACACTCTTTAGGCCCATCACTTTGCTGAGGAGAGTGATTGTTGCAGACACGTAAAATACACATGCACCTGATTCTAATCCTACTAACATCATTTCGTCTTGAATCATACTTTTAGCTTATAAACACCTTTCATCCCTTAATTAAATAAATCATTATTTATTTAATTAGGTCTTTTCTCCTCTGGTGATTAAATTAATCAAATTAATTTAATTAATCATCTTTCTCTGTTCATTTAAATAGTTCATTTTAAAATCTCTAAAGTCTTCCTATTAAATTAAATAAATTAAACCTTATTTGATTTAATCTAATACTTCCCTCCTCAGTTAAATAAATCAAATCATTTATTTAATAAACCATTTCCTCTCAATTCTGATTTAAATTAGTTCATCTATTTAAGTCTAAATTGTCACATCACCTAATTGTTCATTAAATTAATCAAAACATTGATTAAGTTAATCCTTCTCACTAAAATCCTCTAGAGAATGCAAGTTGCACAATAAATCAAATACTTTGATTTATTAATTCTTCTATTTTCCCTCACAAAGCATCAAAAGGGAATATTCCCTCATTTGAATTCAAAAAGGCCAAGTGGACTTGGTCCTTCCAACAAGGCATTCAATGCCTCTTACATGTCCTTGTGCATTGAGCCAAGTGACATTAACTTCCTTTCTCTTTCCCTCTCACATGTCACATTCAAAATTCAAATTTGAATCCAATGGCATTTATCATGCACATTGACCAAAATGTGCTCATTCCTCCTCCAATCACATGTGGACAAGTGGCCTCTTCTCATTGGTTGGTCTTTTATCCCACATTCATCCAAATCCCTCATTCTTCCAACTTGGGAATCTATAAATAAGAGACTCTTCCTCTCATTCAAACATCCACAATTTGAGTAGACTTACTATACTCAAATCCATCATCATCCACAAGTCATATGCAAAGTTACTCTCTTCAAGTGAGAACTAATTTTGTTCATTGCATTCATATGCTCTCATCATCTTCACATTTGCACCAAGGTTATGCTCAAATCTCTTTGGAGATTTGACCATTTCTTCATCAATCCACATTGCAACCATAGGAATTGGGAAAGGGCCAATTGTAACACATCATTGGCACCAATTCCCCCATAAGATCATCAACTTGTTGGCTTAATTAGGATTTAATTTAAGTTTCTTGCCTTTTGTTCTTCATTTTCCTAATTTAGCTTAAATAGGTGGATTTTATGGGGAATCCTTCAAATCTTTTGCATGCATTTTGATCTAACACTAACAATGTTTGACATATTTGTGCACTTGCAGGTTTAGGGGTTCAAAATTGCATCATAGTAATCTGACTTAAATTTAGCTCTGAATAACTCTTTTTGCAATTTAGAAATGGATGGCTTTGGTTTCTCTAGCCAAGTATTAATGATCTCCAAAGCCTTGTTTTTTTCTTTAGCATAAAATTTCTTGCCTATGTCCATATCAAACTGTACCACATGAGACCTATCAGGCATGTCAAATGTTTGAGCAATTGAGACATGAGAGAAACTTGTCAATACTCTACCTTGTGGGACAATTATCCTCTGTGTGTCTTGATCATAGTGTCGAGCACATTCCAAGACAATCTCGTAACACTTCACTGAAGAAGGGAATCCTACCACATGAGCCAACCCAAAATTTATCATTCTGCTCACCAGGACTAAAGGGTTATTTGTTGCCATTCTTGTCTTAAACTCCTCATAGTCCCATTTTCCTACATTGGTGATAGTCACTTCTGACCAAATAGAAGCAAACTTTCTCTCAGGAATCCTTCTCTTCACATCCAGCTCGATCCTTTCAGCCTCATTAGTATCCATTCCTTTTCCTTTGCCCTTGCCAGTGATAGGCTTGCTAGTTTCAGCCTACATTCAACAAAAGGTCACAATCATCATCCATTACAAGACACGATTCAAGGTTAGCCTACCACATAAAAAAAATTCATCATTCAACTAAGCCCAAGCAATGATCATATCATCCTAAAATCTCAAAAACATGGCTCCTTTAGAACCCCGAGACTTTCATCCCTTCGTGGAAATTGAACCAAAAAGGAAATCTGAGAATTTCACAACCAGATGGAAATTAGTGAAGAGAATAAAATTAGCATACAAAATCATGGAATTAACATTAAAGCTTATTGAAATGGAAAATTTATCCTTAATCAATTAAATCAATCATGAAACAACAAAATCATGCCATGTCAATAAATTCATTTCCATAATTTAGCGCTTCAAGAAGCTTTCGGGGATTTCCAGCCTAGACGGAAATTAACAAGGATATCCAACCCTCACTTTTAAAGAATTTTCAGGGAAACGACAAGACAATGGAAACTCTAGGTATTACCGAGCATAAAGGAATTTCACGATGCACCTAAAATTCCTGAAAACCACAACCTCTCATAGTTTCATCCTATTTTATCGAATGATCACGAATTTGGGATGTTGGTTCAGGTATATGCTCACTTCACATTTTTCACCCATAAGTTGGACCTCACACAACATTCAAGAACAATTTAATGGATTTTGGCAAGGGATCTAAAATGCGAAACCCTAGGGTTATGCCATAAATGACTAGCTGAAAGCTTCAACACATTCACCCATCCAATCAAGTCATAATCAATTCTACCCCAAAACCCAGAGGCATACATTAATCAAATGTGAATGAAATTAAAGATCCAAATTGGCTCTCAACTATCAATTCATCAAAAACATGAAACCCTAGACTCATCAAACCCAAATGTCATCATACGTAGCACCAAATTCGAAAGGAAAAAAAAATAAAGATTTGCACTAAGAAATCACCAATTCAATGGAGGATGGCGACACAAATATCCAGAGGAGGCATAGAAATGAAAAAAGGGGAATTGCCCTAGTTTAATCATAGTCCTCCAAATATGTAGACACCCAAGCATGTAGACACCCTAAACCTGAAACACACATAATCATAAAATTGAAGGCAAAGACATCGTATACATACTATTTATGAAGCACAACTTAGAGGATGACTACCAGCTGGTTTCAAATCCCACATGAAAGCAAGCAAGATCAGGAAATTGCTCGCGGCTCCTGCACTTTAGCTTACTCGAACCTCCAAAGCAGTCCAAATCGAAAGTGAAAGAAATGAAACCAAACCTAGCAACATAAAGACCTTTCAAGCATCATTAATTGTAGGCTAAAAATTTCGTACAAAAGGTATAAATGAGGTGACATGACATCTTAGGATAAATTTTGGGGATCCGAAGAGGTGAAGGATATTTGGGAATCTGAGGGCCTGAAGGAATTTTGGGGTTTCTAGCTAACACGGAATTCTGCGAAGAGCCAAAATCTTTGAATCATAACACAAAGAAATCCTCATCGGGTATCCAAGGCTTGGATGGAAATCAGGGAATTCAGCCCATGGAGGAAATTCTTGAAAATCATCCCAAAACTTAGGATTTTCAATGAGTAACCTCAAGGGATCGTCTACTTGAGTAGAATAAACATCCAAGCATGCCTCAAAGTGGCCAAATTTCACAACCAAAGGATCAAAAGCACCAAAGATCAAAGACGAGTCCAAAAGGCAAGACCACAAAAAAGAGCCAAAAAAGAAAGTAAAGAGGGTCTTTGCTTCTAGTGAGGCGTGTGTGCAAAAAACTACACAACAATAGCGTCATCTAAAATATTTTGAACTAGAGTTTGATATAGCATTTAGATAGCTTTTTTTTCATGGAAGAGGAAGAAATATGGCTACTTTGCTTCATTTTAATTTGCATAACCATACCACAGTGTGGGAACCAAGAAGACCAAGGATGTCCAATTTTATGTGGAGGTAATGGATGTGGTCCAAACTTTAGGAGGGGCAAGAAGGTCAATGTATGATCTTGATGAAATTGAGGAAGAACAACAAGAAAGGGACAAGAAAAACAAAATCAATGTATAGTTTCAAATATTTTTCAAGCGAGTAAGAGAGCTATGGGAGCAACCTCGTCTAATATATTTTGAACTAGAGTTTGATGTACCACTTAGAGAGCTTAGTTTTCATGGAGTTCCTTTCAAAGCCTTTTCTTTTACTATTCCTATGGTAAATTGTTTGGCAGAGTTGGAGGAATTACCTTTCTTGGTAATCACGATTAGTGAGATTGAGATTGTTAATCAATTAGGCGCTAATTTCCTGTAGCAATGAAAGAGTTTGAAAAGGAAGAGAGAGCTACATTGGTGATAGGAGAAACTTCAGCTTTAAAAAAAAGGCAATTAGGTTGGTAGACGTGTGGATCAAGCCAACATTTGGTGGAAGAGGAAGAAAGATGACTGGAACTCTGGAGGCCCACCATAATGAATTTTGATATTCAACCATGGGAGTAGAAGAGAGAGATGATATTATGTATCAAAACATTAAGCATGCATTCTTTCAACCAGTGAAGAAGGAGATGATTACTTTGCTTCATTTTCATTTGCATAACCATATCATGGCATGGGAAAAAAGAAGAGCAAGGATGTATAGTTTTATGTGGAGGTAATGGATGTGGTCCAAACTTTAGGAGGGGCAAGAAGTTCAATGTAGGAACCTGATGAAAATGAGGAAGAACAACAAGAGAGGGACAATAAAAATAATATCAATGTAGAGTTTCAAGGATTCGTCAAGACAATAAGAGAGCTATGGGAGTAGCCTCATCTAAAATATTTTGAACTAGAGTTTGATATAACATTTAGAGAGCTTGGCTTTCATGGAGTTCCTTTCAAAGCCTCTGCTTTTATTGTTCCTATAGTAAACTATTTGGTAGAGTTGGTGGAATTACCTTCTTAGTAATCGCTATTAGTGAGATTGATATTGTTAACCTTAAGAGAGTAGGACTTGGGCAAAAGAAATTTGATATGGCTATTGTTTCCAAAGACTTCAAGTGGTATCTATTGTGCATGTCTGCCATTCCTCAATCTTCGCTTGATGGCATCAAGGAATGGTTGAACTCCATGGATATAAAGTATTATGAAAGCATAATGAACTTGAACTGGTGGCCAATTTTGAAGTCTATTACTGATGATCCAGATAAATTTATTGAACATGTTGGTTGGGAATTTTTGAATATGGAAGCTAGTGATTTTGATTTTGATAATTTAGAAGAGTCAAATCAAGGATATGAACCCTTTGATGTAGAAGAGCAATCAAAATCAGATGGGGAAGGTTCAAAAGATGAATCTCTTGTGAAGTTAGAGGAGGATGAGTAAGAAGAAGAAGATTTTGAAGAGGAGGAAGGTAAAACATGAGATGAATTAGAATCTGAAGCCAAAAATGTAGATAAGGAAAAATGAGACAAGTCTAACAGTGAAGAGGAAAGGCGGCAACAAAAGGTAAAAGCTAAAGGGAAGTTTTAGGCCCCTGATATTAGAGATTCAAGAAGAATGCCTACCAAGAGGCATAAAGTCGGATGAATTGAGTTCATCTACATCCTTCTACTATTTATTCATGCACATAAATTGTCATCTTGTAATCATAAGATTTGAGCTCTATTTACTCATCTTATGTATCAATAAACAACTCAACACAAGAGATGAAAATTGACATATTAACACAACAATATCCAACTAAGTTATTGAAACTCAACTATTGACACCTCGTTCTCCATCCAAATTACAAAATCATTTTACTTTTTATTTTATAACATACTCTTTTCAAATTGCTTTGGATGGCGACCATATTTCTCATCCTGTCAAAACATGGCACATGGACTAGTTAAACTAATTAATATGCAGTCATTTACTTTTTCCAAGGAAAAAAAATATCATTTAGCATATTAAATATACTTAGAAATGTACAAATCAAGGCCTGTAAACCTTTCTGGCCACTACGATGTGTGGCACAAAGTTTCTCAAGCCTAGGCTTGGAGGCCTTATCCTGAAACATATACTAATTCAATTTAACTATGCACAAATAAAGTTTAAATATTGTTTAATAAATTTGATATAATCTTATGAAAATTCAAATACCTACGTACTCTCCTCACTGGACTTCCTCTGTGCATCATACTTCTCATATGATTTTACAAGCTCTTTCCATACTTTCACACTTACATCAATTGGCCTTTTTTTTGCCTTAGCTCAGGAGGGATTTTTTTTATCTTCTTTGTTTGGTTGCACCGAAACCTCTTGCAATTTTGAGACATTTGTAACTTTATCTTCTTTACAGACGAACCTATGCCAAATTCATTCTCCATATCAAGGATAACTTCTTTTTTTAGGTGCATGGGTATCTTTGAGAATGGAAAATGTAGATGGTCTTTGAACCGTTGAAGGCATGATTCCTTCAACTTATTCACAAATGTTTTCCCAGCATTTGTCATTTAGACTTCACCTAAAATCACCTTGTATTCTATCTTCATATTGTAGCTACCAATGCAAGATTCAAAATATGGCATGGTGGAAGAAGTCTATGTCCCAAGAGTGGAAGTCTCTGCTCCCTATTCCACATTCTTAGAGTTTACTGTCACTAATTTCCTCCTAGATATTTTGCAAGATCTAGGATTGGTTGGGGAATCAACTGATTCCCTTTGACACAGTTGATTTGTTTGCAATGTTTGAGGGGCATTACCAAATTGTTTTTCTATGTATCTGGCAAGTGTTGTCCAATCCAAATTAACCAATTTTTTCACTGCCTCTACCCCCAATATGGAATCCAATTCATCTTTATCTTTGTCAGTCTCATGTCCTTATATATATATTTAAATTATATTTCTTCTTTTAAATTTAGAAATAAAAAAGTAAAAAGTAAAATTCAAAGAAACAATGGAAATATTTACAAATCTATAAATTGATAATGAATTACCTCATTGTGGCTAGAGTTTGCTAACAATGCTCGCTTCCCTCCATTGCTTGAAATTTTGAGGTGACCTAGGGAAAATTATTTTTCATCCAGTTTGTGGAGGCAAACAAAGTACACACTATTTAGTATAAAAGTTTTCATCCAGTTTGTGGTATGAAAGTTTTGTTTTGTGGGAAAATATGTTCGTTGGGTTTGCTTAGTGTTGATAACCTAGGGAACATATGTTTTCTCAGTTTGTTTAGTGTTGATAAGCTTATCATGAAAACTCTTTCATAATGCAATCTTGCATGAATTTTTCATGGTATCAATGACTATGGCGCGGTTGGGAAAAACCAAACGTTTTCTACATTTATTTTCAACAGTTGCTCAACAATAACCGACCCAATTCCTAGATTTTCCAAGCAGTTCACTATTTCCTTGATACCTAGGTTAGGGAAAGAATATAGAGGCATCCTCTCTTTGTGCTATAATATTTTGAGCCAAAGATCAAATGGGTAGAGTAAGAATTTTTTTTGGTTTCTCAAAGGTGTTACAATTTATAATGATGGGACAATTTAGAGGTTTTCTGGACTGATTAGGCCACGAACCAGTAAATAATCTCAAATTCAAATGCAATACAAAGATTAGTAAACAATCACAAATTCAACCAATAATTTTTTTTTGTAAGCTTACCTATGGTGTCGCAAACTAAATCAAATTTCTCATTAGTTTATGGTAGCATCATCCTCTCTTCCTTCGTGCAACATGTCACAAACTAAATCAAATTTCTCATCAGTTGCTAGTAGTGCCCTGCTCTCTTCCTTCGTGCGATGTTTTTCCCTTTTTTTGTCGTCTGATTTCTTCCTTCATGTAGGAAATTTTTAAATTTTTGATCTTGATTCATTAGTCGATGTTGTAGTCGATGTTAGTTAACTCTAGCTTTAGTGTTGACTCTTGGCCATAAATGTAATCTATTTGGGACATATAAGGTGGTGTCAAGTGTGCCTAATTTAGCGCCTATCCTTGCTGTATAGTGACTATTTTCATTGTTGTGTATCACAGGATCCATAGTGTTGGAAATAATTCCAACTCCTGCCTTACTTTTGTGACCACCGTTGTCTCATGGCCCCTTCATTATCTCAGTGCGGTAGAGCTATTTTTACCATGGTCCTGCAAGGTGCTTCATCCTTCTCTGTGGTAGTGCAGTGAGATTTTTTGTGGCGGCATGCGAGTCTTCCTTCTATTCCTAGTGGTGTTACATTGACTCTTGCAGTCCCGCAAGTCTTCTACCATTGGCGTGTGGTAGTGCAGTGACCATTGTTGTCCCATGTCTCCATCAACTCGGTGCGGTAGAGCGATTTTTACTGCGATCCCGCAAGTTACTTTTTTTCTTCTCGGCGGTAGTGCGGTGAAAGCTTTTGTGATAAAATTTTTATTCACAGAGGAGGCCATGGAGAGAGGACATGGACAACATATAAATACTAAATCATTGAGAGGAAAGTGGGTGGAAATATATGAGACAAAAAAATCTACAGATACAATAGAGGTAAGAAGAGAAAGCAACCTCAACCAAAGGAGGAAGGTGTTTATGAATTCACAAATACTACAACATAGAGGAGATAAAGTCATTTTTTTGTCCATGAGGCCTCTGAGGTCAAACTTATTGGTTGAAAATGCATAAGAATATTGATTAAATGTGATTATATGATCAAATGAAAGGTTTGAAAATTAGGATAGCCAAAACATGATATCAATATGTCAAATATATGACTAAAGTGAGGTTTTGTGTTGGATAGCATATTCATTGAAATGATATATTTGGTGTAGTAAACATTATTTACTATGTTGTGTGTTATAGGGGTGAGATGAGGCCATGGCAACAGATTGTGTCATATCAAATGAGGACACAACAAATGAAGCGGGACATCAGGTACTCAAATTTTGACTTAACTTAGGAAAAATGATTTGACGGAATTTTGTGATACGTCCATCTTTTTTCATAGTATAATTGAAATTTATAATGTATTATCCAATCTTGACATAAATTAATGCATGTTGATCATTTTAGATGGAGATTGGAGCAAATGTAGAGGCTAAGCTCCCAACTAGCAAAAGAACAAGATATGTGCGTGGACGTGGACCTAAAACTGTTAAATCACGTAGATGACAATGGTTGGAAGAGGATATGACAATGGATATTGTAGACACAAAAAATGATTGCATTGAAGAAGAGATAGGTTAGGACTATAGTACATGGGATGAATACTTTGAGAAAATTATTGTTTGTGGATGTTTTGTATGTTGTGGAAAGAAACAATTCAAACGAGCGATTGTACAAAGACATTACATATATGATGAGCTTCCAGTTGGTAGTATTCCTCCTACAATTGATTCAAATCCAATAGGAATTATGGTGAGGAATTTTCCAATTTGATATAAATAATATGTATACTTCATTTAAACATTGTTTTATATTATTTAAATAACTAATATTTTCTTAATGGATACTTGCAGGATAAAGTTCTTGGTTTAAAGTTTCATGGATCACCGACTTCTAGCCTAGAGGGCAATGATCATTTATCACATGATACATCTAACAAAATATGTGCCAATATACCAGTTTGGAAGATGAGGAATTGACGAAAACAAGTAACAAAACAAGAACCGGTGTGAAGATGCATAATTTGCTTAAAGACAAGGGGAAGATGGACTACATACCCTATGAGAATGAATGTGATGGAGATGATGAATTTCCCTTGAGTTTGAGATCAATTTACAAAGAGACATTTGATCATCGACTATATTGTGCTTGGCCTAGTGATCAACAACTACCTAGAATGTATGAGGTGTTTCAATTTTGGGGATATAGCTACATGATACGACCCTCCAATATTCATGGAGCAAATATAGGCCTATTTATTGTCCAAAATGTACATGTGGGATCTAAACATAGAAACAATTCAAAAAAACCCACTAGGAGATTAATGTCATATTATGGTCCATCGTATTATAGTGGTGAATGGAGAAGGCTAGCAGAATATAAGCCTAACATGCCAACATATGGTCTAAATTCGAATATGTATACACATCATCTCCAATTGGAAAGTGGAAAAGAAATAAATAGAGGTCATCTTATGTATATAGGTGGACATGCATATACACAAAAATATTGCACGATTTATAAATAGTAGTAAGGGAAGGGACCCTACTATAAGACCGAATTGTCAATTTGTTGAGGTTATAAATGATAAAGATGGAGATATGGAAAGAGAGGTTTATAGATTGATAATGATAGAGGCTATTATGGACCTTACCATTGGGGATGAGTTATTGATTGATTAGCCCTTCTTAAAATGCACTCCTACGTGAAAGAAGAGGGAAGAACAAGGTCTCCCTAAGGATGTTCTTAAGGGTAGAAAACCAAAGAATAATAAATGAGTGTGGACTGATGTTTTATAAACTATGTTGTCAAAATTGTGTTTTATAGCAGTTATTGTATAAAAAAGGTAGTCTATAAAATAATTTTCCATTATTCAATTGATGTATATATGTTCATACAATTTATATAATGTCTAATATATGTATGTCATTCATGTGCAGGTATTTTTCTATGAAGATATTTTGGACCCGAAATGGATATTTGTCATACATTATGATCTAAGATTAGGGCATGTATTTGATGATGCATTAGTGAATACTGAGAAAAACAATGATGGCCAAAAAAATGAGAGAGAGGGATTATAGAACATCGAAGAAATTGACATCCATGATGATGTTGAAGATGGTTATGTTCAGGCACAAGAAGACAACAATCCAAAGTTAGATGATGTTATGGAAGACAACAATATGGATGGTATCGAAAATGATGATCCAAATACATCTGGTAACAATATAGATTGTCTACAGTCAAATTTCAATGATGATGAAGATGATGCAGATCAAGATGAGGATGATGATAATATTAAATACGTGAAAGAACATATGGATATTGACAATGATACACTAGATGTCATTATAGCAGACAATAATGTTAATGACCAAAAATTCTAAATTTTTAGAATTATTTTTAATCCATGTTTAAAAATGGATGATTCTTATGGCCTAAAATTTGAAATGCTTCAGTAATATTATGTTGTACTTGGACAATTGAAAACCTATTTTATTCTCCTAGCAAGCTTTTTTATTTTCCATTATAATTCTAGACCAAACAACATTTGCGGGGATGGCCTTTTACACCAATCTTAATTTGTATGAAGTTCACAAACCTATTATCAAGCAGTAAATTCCTTTCATAGACAAGAAATGTAAAGGCTTCATTTAAGAAAAGATAAGTAGTCTCTTTTTGAGGGTAATCCACATGCAAAAAGTAAAAAAGAACTTTAAAAAACAATTGTATAGTAAAAAATCAGATTCAATCAGTTATGTCTTATTTCACTTGCATACTTATCTAAAAGACATAGGGTATTCACCATACATTTCCCTTGACAAATAAAACATGTGATTTCATTTATTTTTACTGTATATCTCAGAAGTGAAATTGTTGTTACATAATGATGCACTGAGAAAATAACATATACAAAAAAATACAAAGAAAATGTTTGAAATTTAACATGAAACCTACTGTGTTGTGCTGAAAGGAATCAAGATTAACTGGGACAAGAAATAAAAATAAAATTTTGATGATTGTACTTAAAAGTGAACAGGATATGAAAAGTGTGAACAATGATGGTGTTGAAATTGAAAACCCTGATTCTAATGATATTACTATTTTATGTCATTCGAGATAAAGAGCACATACAATTTTATATACATAGAAAACGAAGCTTTAAAACTATTAAACTAAAAATGTAAACACTGTAAGATTTTTCCTTAAATGATAATTCACTTACTCACTTACAAAAAAGGGTGAAGCATTTTTTATTCAAACTCTATTTTGTTTAATAGACATAACAGTAAAATAATATTTACAAGTACAAGAATATATACACTGTTTCATAGAAAATAAGGAATGTTTCATAAAATATAATAGTACAAGAATATATCATCATCATCATCATATCCTTAATTGCCAATTGCAATATCCTTAAATTGTTCAATCTTTGGTATGAATTGTTGGCAAAAAAAAATGAGGATTACTTGGATGCTTCTTCCATTCATTTTGTATCAACATATGTTCATGACAACACAAAATTTATTAAAATATTAATGCACGTAACTCACAATTATTAAAATAAGAAACTTTGTTAACTTTATTATTTTTAAATAGTTTCCATTTTTATGTTGAACATGTAACAAGGCAAAATAAGCTCAAATTTTCATTTTTTTAGCAGCTCTACCAACATCCACAATAAATGCTTTACTATATCAGAATATTCATTCACATAAGCACTATATTGAGGCTCAATAACTGATATTCATTCAAATATAAGAAGAAATAAGTATGGAAAACATAAGAAAAATACAAAATGGTAACACAGTCATGGAAAATATCTGATAATAAGATGTTCTCCATTATATTGCTTCAATTGATATATATTAATAATAGAAGTCTTCAAAATGGAAATGATATATGATGATGAAAAATTAAAACTAGGCCTTGGTTTCCTATTTATATAGGAAGCAACAAGCTACAAGACTTTTACAAAAAGAAACGACCTTTCATAACTACTTCTTTAACTAATAAATATTTAATTAGCATAATTAAGGAAATAACAAGACTTAAGAAATTTTGACATATGGTTCCATTATTAAATGTAGAAGACTCGTGATCATTGATCTGGCAAAGTCTTCCTCTCCATGATGAATGTCCAAATGCTCTCGCCTTAGTGTCCTATTCTTCTGAAACCAAAAACTATTTAATTAGCATAATTAAGGAAATAATGAGACTTAAGAAATTTTGACATATGGTTCCATTATTCAACATAGAAGACCCGTGATCATTGATCTAGAAAAGTCTTCCTCTCCATGATGAACATCCAAATTCTCTCACCTCAGTGTCCTATTATTCTGAAACCAAATACTTTTCCTCCCACTGATACATGATAAAATCTTATGGCCACTTATATTCCTGGATCTTTTGCATGTTTGCAAGATGAGTTTTTCATCGACTATCTAGTAACATGCCTTTTTATCATTGACAAACTTTAGGTATCTCGCATCAAGAACAATCAACCCATCCATGATCTGATTTAGTCTGGGAAGACTGGTATCATCATCCTCTTGTATATGAGAAACACACTTATGAACAACCTAACTGAATTCTTTCTTCCACTTATCCAAGTCCTTCAACTGATCACCATCTCTCACGATTTCAGGTATATACCACTATTTCCAAGTATGGAATAAATCCATTTGTGTTGCAATATTTTTATCAAACCCTTGCACATACTGAAATTCATTAGTAATCATCTTTACAGATTTTTCAGTTGGCTTTAATGTTGTGGGGGTGCATCACGACTTCTTTGTAGAACTTTGCATAACTTAGCCAAAGTGTGGTGAATAGGCTGCCACCTTTTGAACAAAGGATCTAATACAAGCATATGTCTTTATTTGATCCATTGCCTACTAAAGTGTTTTATAACTATCATGCACATTATCCAATTTATTCATGACTAATTTTATCCTATGCTCAAGAATATTTTCCATAGCTTCATAAATTTTTCTTTTCACTTCATCTTGGGTTTGATTGTTGGCCTTCTTTACATCATCCACTTCCTTCTCTAGAGTTTTTACCTGTTCTGTAGAAATATTTCTTCACAATATCCATTGGAGCAATAGGAGGCCTATATAACACCATCTCCTTGCTCCTCTTAATTGTTCTTTCAATTTGAAATTCTCCATGAACAGTTTATTCCCATTGAGGATTGGAAGTCATGAGGCCTACTCTTCCTTGGCTACAACCTAGTTATATGAGGAGGAAATGGATACCTTTAACCTATCCTTACACACTCAAAGGTCTAGATTTGATAGAATAGGCACAACTCAAAAGAGAGCAAGTAGATAGTTCAGACATAGGGATAACCTTGAAGATTATTGGGCTAACTGCAAAGATGAATTTGAGGTATTGAGGAGGAAATTCTCCTGATTTCCTGTCAATTTGGTCAATTATATAACATCAAAGACATCCTTGACCAAATTGATGATGATGGAAAGGTCTTGCAAAACCATGCTTATGAACCAATTGAGGACAAGCCTATAGGTGAGGTCGATTGGATGGGGGAGGAAGTAACTAAGATAGAACAAATCAATGCCCCAATGATCAAGTACACCAAATTATGGATAAAGAAAAGGATTTGGGAACTGGACAGTGAAGGAAAGTAGTACACTTATGACTTGATGGGCAACCTAGAGTCTCAATCTTCATCTGAGGGGGAACAAGACCTAGAGGACAAAGAGAAGATGGATTCCCCTCCCAAAGTTAGAACCAGAGGTGACCATACAAGGGTTGGTGAAGAAAGGAAGAGGAAGCCCATTGACAAGAAGAGAAAGGTCATCTCCAATGAGAAAGAACCTACTCAAGAGGAGGAATATGAAGAAGGGGACAAGAAAAGTGATTCCTTTGTACTCAAAAAGAAAAAAGTTAACAAGAATATTAAAGCAACAAGGTGATCTTCCGAGGGAAAAGGATAAGATAGGGCCACAAGTGGTGGATGTTAAGGGTTCTGAAGAGAAGACAAAAGTCTATACCAGGAAGGCCAAAACTCCATCTCTTAGGACCACTCTGGTAGAGGAGGTTGCTTATGTGATTCCCTCTATTGTACAAGAGAAAAAGGATACTTCTGCCTCTCCCTCTTTTTAGAAGGTGCATCATGAAGAGAAAGGGCGTGTAGATGAGGTTGTTGAGGATATTCTTCAAGGAGAGGACACAAAGAAATTCAAGGATGGAGACCTCCACAGTGCAGAGGAAGAAATTGATAAGATTCTAAAGTCCACTCTAGTATCATATGAGGATTCACCTAATAGAGAGGATGAGAAAGAGAAATCCCCAGAGAAGGAAGAAATTCATGATATAACTCCATCTCCATGTTTTACACATGAGGCAATGAACAAGGATGCTCGTGAGGTCATAGAAACAAAAGACAAAGAAGAGGATAAAATAGAGGAGCCCAAAGGTGAAGTTTTTCCTGTTGGGAAGGATTCCAATATTGGTCCCTCCAATGATCAGCAAGAAGAAAAAGATAAACAAGGTGAGAAATAGGTGGATGTTCTTATTCCTAGCTGGATCAATGATGAGGTGAAGGGTAAACAAAATATTGTGGAAGATGTTCCCCCAAGATGGGATGATTTTTTTACAAGTATTGGAAAAGATAAGACCAAGAAAAAAGCTAGAACTATTTTAAATATTGGCAGGGATGACGGGAACAACAAGGTGATTCATATTACCACTCTAGCTGTAGATAAAAATGAAGATGGGATAAATCTTGAATATTACACTATCCAAATAATAAATTTGAGACCCACTTCCAAAAGGTAGGATGTGGAGGAGTTTAAGGCATCCACTGCTGCAATTTTGAAAAGGTTGGATAAGGAGGACCAGGCTAAAGATAGACTGGAAAAAGAGATTGAGAGATTGAAGAAATATCTACGGGACCTTATGAAACCCTTGCAATCCATCGGCCAAGCTAGTACTTCCTCATCATCTGAGGGTTTCTTACCGAAATAAACTATTAATGAACTTGAAAAGATGAAATCCTCTATGCAAGTGACTCATGAATGGCTACAGGGAGTGGGGTCCAAAGGAGACAACATGATTAAGGATATTCTGTCAACTTGTGGAGATGCATACAGATTAGTTTAAAGGTTGCAAAATGTATTGGCACAAAATAATGATAATGTGGATCTCTTCCTACAGAAAACAAAGGTAATCATGGATTACACCGAGGAGAAATTAGTAAGTGATGGGATCCTACCTTCCTCAAAGGTGTTAGAACCTTGGGAGTGGTATGAGGCATTAAAAATTAGGAAAAGGGTTATCAAGAAGAGTCACAAGCGAGGTTAGTAGGTGGGAGATACTTTAAATGACATTTCTAGTAAATGTATTTCATTCTTTGAGATCATGACTGGGAGAAAGAAGTTTGCACCGAAGCATTTGGCCCTAGAACAACTATGGAAGTGGTGGCATGAATTTTATGCCCCAATTGATGATGGTTCAGTCATAGCCCACTATTTATATGATGCATCCACATATATTGATGTCATGGAGAAATATCAGGATCTTAAGATAAAGTGGGATAAGGTCATTGAGCAATCAAGGGAGGAGATTAAATCCCTTGAGAGAAGGTTTAAAGTGTTAATTACTCGACCATTGGCCAACCTGGAGGGAATTTTTCTTAAGGTGAAAAATGAATTGAATCAAGATAAAGACAAGGGACCAGCTAATGAAATGATTGCATTGATATTTGTGCTTCCCATTATCTCCCTTTTATTTTCTGCATGCATTGGATCGATTTGCATTGGAGAACCCAAGCTGACCTAGAAAGAGCCTCAAGAATTTAATGCAATATTTTATTTTAGGAGTTTTTTGTAGGTCGACTTGTTTTGTGGTTGACCTTCCTTGTAACCCTAATTGGGATGGCATATCATGAAGTTCTTATAAAATGGCATCCAACCTCATTTTGTAAAAGCTAGTCTGAAGATTAGACTTTGAAAGAGCTAAATAGTAGAGCAAGACCTAAAGTTAGGAGTTAGTTTATTTCGAAAGAAAGTGTTATTACACACAATACTAGAAATTGTTGTAACATTTTGTGATTAACTGCAAGTAAAGGCATTGTCATTTGGTGCCCTATCTTGTGTTGATTTTATCTAGCATGATTCTTGTTATTATATCTTTGAAGTTGCTTTAAGATCATTAGTTATATGTTAGACTTTAGTTTTAGATGTGATTCAATGGTGCTTGTGGTTGGATGCTTGAAGTGTTTGTAGTGATTCCTAGTCCATACTTTTGGCAGCTTATTGATTGTAAGTTTCTATGTAAAGTTAGCCTAGACCTTATATTTATGTGCTTAATTCAATTGTGAGTATTTGTTCATTTAAATTTCAAAATAGGGTTGGTGGATGAATGTTTCATGATCTGAAAATATTAAGTTCCTTAGAAGATTGCACTGTTTCTATAAGATTGCAGGTTAAAGCTAGGTCAAGTAGAAATTAGTTTTGAGGGATTGGTCCATTTTGAGTATCTTATCATTCGTGTTGTTTTGATTTTAATGTTAGGATATCTTCAAACCCTTGTCCTTTTCTATTTCTTTCAGTTTAGGTTATATCTATGATTCAAAATAGTACTATATTGCAAAATATGATAAGTTCGAAGATCCATTTTTTTTTTTATAAGGTCCCTTTGTGATTACCAACATTTTCATATTATCTCTAATTTATTTCACTTCATTTGTCAAGACCTGACATTAGAGACCTTGGGGTCATCTCTTGAGGCTTGCCAATAGAGATCTACCTTTCAAGAGAGATAGGATATCATATTTTGTTTAATTTTTTGTTGTGCAGAAAACACCATCAATAGATTGACACTAGAAGGAGGGCCTAAATAATCAAGGTGGATCGATTTTTGTCTGCCATTTGTCCTGAGAGATTTAGAAGAAGAACCAAATCTACACCAAGAGGAGAAGAGTTCAAGAACTACCACCTCCAACTAGGTCAAGAAGGACCAGAAGAAGGGAGGAGTCATCATCTACCTCATCATTTATGCCATCCTCACCCTCATCAGCCCCATCCTCCTTTGACTTGAAGGCCAGTTCCATTCATCAACCTCAACCAACCATCAATCAACCTTTACCACCTCTGCCTCCACCAATGGATATTTTTGCAAACAACCCATCACCCTTATCCTTCAATAACTACAATGTTATGACTAAGAACCCTGAGTATTTTTTCTCTAAGTTTCATACAAATGACCCTAATAGGACAATAGAGGGAGCACATGAGGATTTTACAGACTTGTCTAAGGGATAGAGGGATCAATCATGAATATGTTGCATGTAGGTTTTTCCATTACTCTCTAGGAGATGATTCCTTTTACTAGTACAATCATTTACATGTTGCCTCAATTCACAATTGGACTGAACTTAAGACTACATTTTTGCAAAAGTTTAAAATCCGTATAAGTGCTAATGAGTTGTATTTGCAGTTTACTAAGGTTAAGAGGGAGGTCAATGAGCCTAGGATCATTCAACAATAGGTTCCACCGTGCATATACTAGATTACAAGCCCCCTATGCTTTGGATGATTCTACCACTTTGGAGGTTTATTTTGAAGCCCTTGATAGCTGTACAGCCACCTTTCTTAAATGGAGAGCTAACCCTCCCAATAACTTGCTTATTGCATATATAGAAGCTTCCAAGGTTAGCATTGATCTGAAAAAACATTTGTTAGGGCCTTTGCCATCTTTAGGACCCGTTGCTCACCCAAGACAGGTCCAGGAACTCAACCAGGCTTTGACTAATCACACTCCCATTATGAATCCCATTCCATAATTGCCTTTGGTTCCACACCTAGGTCCTCTAATAAATTAGGATCACCCGATACCTCGTTATCCCCAACAAAGTGCCAATCACCCTCTCCATTTACAACAATAAGCATGTTTTCCTACCTATTTGTAGAATTCAAAAGTCTTGAATCAGTCTATTGGTTCTGGGGGAGCATCAGGATACCCTTAGAATAATGTGAGTTCAATACCTTATAGTAGTCCTAGTAAAGAAAAGTTGGATGAGCTAACTAAGCAAGTGAAAAAATGAATATGGAGGTGACTTACGTGAGAAACTAGAACAGTCAACTCCAGGCTGCTTAGAGGAACATGCAATAAGGTTACAATAAGAAAGTCAGGATTTTACATAGGGGATAGTCATCTAGACATAATTTTGACAAAGGGCAACAAGGTGGACAAGGATTTGAAAGAAGAAAACCACCCTAGAAAAATAGACCATGGAACACTAGGCCTAATAATGGGGGTTCCCTACTCCATTGGATCAACCTCCTAACCAAGAGAAATCTTTGAGTGGTGTGTACTTGGCAAAGGAAGCTTTATCTAAATGGTGCAAGCTTCACAAGACAAGTCAACACTCTGAACTAGACTATCCTGAGTTCCAAACTACTACTTCTATCTTTCAGTATGAAGTTGAGAACAATTCCACTAGTTAGGAGATGGTACCCTCCAATCCTTATGATTCTTCAGTATTGGTCTTGAATCATGCACCTTTTCCAAGGGATGAAGAGAATTATCTAGAAGGAGAGTCTAGTGGCTAGGATGAGGCTAAACAAGTGTTTAATGAAGATGAAATTTCTCAGTTATTCAATGAAGGCATTGAGAATGATAATGGCCCCTTAGATGAAAAGGAGGTTGGTGTTGAGGAAGTCCAAATTTTTTAGCAACCTATAAGAAAGTATGATCAGAGGAATAGGCCTAATAGAGGTCCATAGGCTGGAGGACCATTCACCACTCCACCAGATTGAAATGCCAGCAATAATCCATCTTATCCTCATGTGTTGACATAATACTTCGTAAAGGGAGGACAACCTGATGTGTCAAAAGGAAGTAATGTTGATGTAGGAAGGGATAGGCAGATTGGCCATTCCAAAGAAGCCAATACCAATATGAATGTGGAGCAATTAGATGAATATGTGTCTAAGGAGCTCAAAAGGGTAAAGGTGAGTCTTTCTGCCTTTGAGTTATTAAGGGTTCTTGTTATCAGAAATATGTTTCTAGAATATTTTAAGTCCCATTCAGTTCCTCAAGGGAGGACAGTCAGTGAGGTGGTTCAGAAGACTCCCAACCCACAGGTGCCCAAAATTCAAGGTCAAGCATAGTCTGGTGATAGGGGAAGGAAAAGGATAAGATTCAGGTTGCACAATTTGACACACAATTAAGTTTATTCCAAGGCAAGACATAAACTCCTTTTGTAGAGCTCTAGGCATTACTCTTGTTGCCTCTCAAATTAAGGTCACTCAATTGGACAAAACAAAGGTGAATGTGGTAGGAGAACTGAACATGATTCCTATGCAGATCACATTAGATCCTAGGGTGCAACAGGTAGTCAATATCCAAGTAGCAGACATTCTTGATACCTATGGTTTGATTTTGGGTCAATATTTCACCTTGACACTAAATGGATATACATCCACAAATCATTCCCACATGTGGCTACCTTGGAAAGGAGTCCCAAATCAAATCTGAATTGAAAGGGAACCTCGAATGAAGTATGTAATTATTGAATACCAGAATACTTCAAATGAGATATTGGTATCAGAGGTCACTATGGGAAATTATGTATTGGCTGCTCCCATTTCAGAATCAGGTATAGAGGATATTGTTATGTTGCAAAGCTCTTGTGGTGAGTCTACCTCAGATTCTAGTGGTTCTAAGGAATTGATTTAACTAGCAGAGGAAACCAATGACCAAGATGACGGGAAACTTGGTTTATTGAATAATTTCTAGGAGTTTATCGAAAAGTGTGTAGAGGATCAAATTCAGTTGGGTGGAAAGATGAAGTTTGAGGACTTGCTTCTCCCTAATTGGTGTAGGGTCCATAATACTCCCCTCTCAGAGTTGCAATGCCACCTATGTTAGACATTGGTAGATCAATTATAGAGGTGCATCAACCCAACCCCAACTATCCAACTAGATATACAAAGAATTTGAAATGATCCCAAAGGTTAAATTCCAATGCCCCCTGAAGAACTCCATAGTATTAGTAGAACAAGGGGAAATCCAAAAGGATCTAGAGCCAAAGGCTATTGGACATTAAGGTTTGATGGATCCAAATCAAAGCAGGGTGCTAGAGTAGGATTCAAATTGATTAGTCTAAAAGGTGAGACTTATTTTTCTACTCATAGAATCCAATTCCGATGTACCAATAATATGGCTCAGTATGAGGCTTTAGTCCATAGATTACTAATGGCATTGAGCAAGAGGGTCAAGATTCTACAAGTATTTGGGGACTTAGAATTAGTGGTTAGGAAAGTGAGAAAACAATACTCATGTCATGATAGAAGGATGAATAATTACAAATATCATGTTTGGGATCTCATTGAAGGGTTTGATACTTTCAATATTCAGTTGATACCATGTTGCAAGGACCAAACTGAAGATTTTGTGGCACAAGTGGCTAGTACATTGTAGCCTTTATCGCTTTCAGGCTTAAAGAAGTTTACGATAGAGTTCACTCTAGTCCCCTTAGTGCCTGATAACATAACAAATTTCTAGGTGTTCGAGGATGACAAGCACATCCTTGATTTTATTACTAGCTATGATGTGTTTACTTCTCAGATAATTGATGAGGTAGAGCCTCAGGAGATGGAGATGGATCTTGAAGGAGTCATCAACTTGAAGACTAACACTATCCCAAGGGGTATGGTGCAGTTGGAGAGAATTTTTTATCTGGATAAGATAAAGGGTCATGAACAACAAGCTAAAAAGGAATCCCTCAATAGTTAATGTGAAGCTTACAATATGGGAAACCAGGATGATGTAAAAAATGTCTTCATTGGAAAGGCATGTACTCCGGAGGAAATAAAAGGAATCATTGATATATTGTATGCATATAAAGATGTAATAGCCTGGATTTATGAAGACTTAAAGACATATGATACTTCAATCATTACTCATACCATCCCTCTTAAGTCAAATTTCAAACCATTCAAGCAAAGGAAAAGACCAATCAATGACTTTCTAGAGCCAATCATTCAAAAGGAAGTACAAAAGTTGCTTTCAGCTTGCATTATATTTCTAGTAAGACACTCAACATGGGTTGCAAATTTGGTTCTAGAAAGAAAGGAAAATGGAGAGATTAGACTCTGTGTCAATTTCAGGAACCTTAACACGGCATTAGAAAAGGATAATTATCCATTCCCTTCACTAGATGAAGTGCTTTAGATTATTAATGGGTCTCAGATGATGTCCTTTCTAGATGGGTACTAATTATAACCAAGTTATGGTGCAGTATGAGGATAGACATAAAACTTCCTTTACCACAAAATGGGGAACTTTTTCTTACAGGAGAATTCCCTTTGGACTGATCAATGTTGGGGCCACCTTCCAGAGAGCCATGGATATCAATTTTAAAGATATCATTGGTAAGTGCATAATTATTTATATGGATGATTTGATAGTCCTTTTTAACAAGAGAGATGATCACATAGCAGACTTTTGCAAAGTGTTTCATAGGTGTCGAGAATTTTGCATTTGGCTTAATCCAGAGAAGTGTATCTTTGGATTCACTGAAGGGAAGTTGTTAGGACATGTTATTTCAGAGAGAGGTATTGTTATTGATCCAGAATGGGTAGAGGCTATACTAAAAATTCAGCCCCCTGCAAGTAAGAAGGAGATGAAGTCATTCTTTGGGAAAGTCAACTTTGTTAGAAAGTTTATCTCTGGATTTGTAGAAATAGTGAATCCTTTGAATGCAATGCTAAAACATGAAGCTAGGGTCTAGTGGAGTTTCGAGGCAAAGGAATCATTTTACAAGATCAAGAGGGTGATTACTGATGCTCTAGTATTAGTAAGTCTTGACTATTCTAGGCCATTCTATATATACTCTTTTGCTTCAGATCATTCTTGTGCTGACATGTTGACCCAGAAGTCTAACCAAGGGAATGAACATCCCATAGCTTTCATGAGTGCTCCTTTAAAGAATGTAGATTTGAGATACCCTAATGTAGAGAATCAGGCCTATTCTCTGGTCAGATCTGTAAAGAAATTCAGGCACTATATCTTAAGGAATAAGGTCTTCGCCATAGTACCTGACCTTGCAGTGAAGCTTTTAATAATGTAGAATGAGTTGGGAGAACAAAGGGATAAATGGGTAACCATGCTACAAGAGTATGATATTGAGATCCATCCCATGAAATTGATGAGAGGGCAAGGACTAACAAAGAGAATGGTAGAAATGGGACCTAACCTCATAGCTCAGCACTACCACCTCCAGGATGTCTCCCCAGGGGATTGGTACCATAAAATTATTTATTATCTCTTGAATCAACAAAGTCCTGAACACCTTATTTTTGTATAGAGGGGGGATTTTTTGCTGAAAAGTGGTAGTTTTATGATGAAGGGAGTTGTCTTGTATAAGAAAAACCATGAGGGTGTCTACTTAAGATGCTTAGTAAAAGAAGAAGCTATGAAAGTATTGGCAGAATTTCATGACAAATATGGTACAAGTCATGGGTTAGCACCCTCCACTGTAAATCAGATTCTGAGAGTAGGCTATTACTGGCCTACTCTATTTAAGGATGCACATAACCATGTAAGGACCTGCCATATATGCCAGACTGCAACAAGTAAGGAAAAATGTGTAGCCCTTCCACTTCAACCAATCATTGAGGTAAAACCATTTGCATAATGGGGAATGGAATTCATTGGTCCAATCAACCCATCTTCTTCTATGAGCCATAGGTACATTCTCAGTGTCACTGATTATTTCACTAAGTGGACAGAGGCTCTTGCATGCAAACAATGTACTTCTGAAGTGGTAATCAATTTCATCAAATTGGGTATTATTAATCACTTTGGGTGTCCACTGGCTTTATTCTGTGATAATGGTTCTGGATTTAGATCACTGAAATTTTCTAATTGGACCTTTGATCATGGAATCATTATAAATTTTGCATCTAATTATTACCCCCAAGGATTGAAACACTCAACTCAGGTTTGATCTCTGGGAAGACTATAAGAGACAAAAGACATCTATAGGAACCTCTCCTTATCACCTAGTGTATGGTTTGGCACCTATATTTCTCATCTAGTTAAAAATCCCCACCGTTCAGTTCATTAATGAATATTATGATGAAGGGGACAAGTGTGAAGCTCGCTTAGCTGAACTGTTGCATCTTGAAGAGAGAAGAGATGAAGCCCTAGAAAAATTTTCCAAACATCAGGGAGTTCTTAAGAGATGGTTTGATAGAAGAGCTACTGTGAAATATTTTCAAATCTCTGATTTGGTTCTTTACTGGGATAAAGCACATGACTGAAAAGGGGAGCATGGAAAATTTGATAAACTTTGGCTTGGCCCTTATTAGATTTTGGAAATCCTGGGAGATAATGCTTTTCACTTGAAAACTCTCACTAGAGAGGATATCCCAATGCCTATCAATGGGAAGTATTTGAAGCATTACTTCCAATCCTAAGTTGTTTACAACTCTTTCCTTGTACATAGGTAGATTAGGTTTCCTTTCTTTTGTTTTGTTTTTCTTTGGTTAGAATAGGTTTCCCTTTTCGCTTTTCTCTCATATTTTTTTCTTTCAGTTAGAGTAGGTTTTCTTTAGTTAGGGTAGGCTTCTTTTTTTTTGGTCTTGCTTTTAGTTTTCTACTTTCTCCAGGGTTTTTTGCACCTGCATGGCAACCATTATCTTATTGGGTTTGTTCTGAAATGTTTATTTTACAAACTTCAATCATCCTTCCAGAGTCAATTGGTGAAAGTCCTTTATTTAGTGTCATATGTAATAAATTCTTTGAGTAGATGAGTCATGGGATTAAAATAGATCTAGAATATATTTGGGTATCATATTCCTACATAGATCTTAAAGATTCAAAGGTTCTGTATGGTCCTTATGCAATCTGGTTAGGTGAAAAATATTATATTCTACTTCAGTGCCACTGTGGTTCTTAGTCCTGAGTGTGAGCTTCATTGCTTACAGGGTGAAAAGGAAAGCTTAAGAGATCTTAAAAGAATATATAAAAAAAAAGAGAATCATGAAGATCAAAAGAAATATTCACCTCATCAGGGGTATCCTAGTATCTCTATTGGGGCTATGGATGCCTGGTTGGCAATAGAGCTATGCTTGGGAGGACCACAGTGATAACCTCGTCGGGGCTATGGATTCCTGACTAGCAACAAGGCTTTGTCAAGGATTCTTTTGGTGTTAGAATCTTTATGTAGCCTGGTCAGACCAATTTTGGTCCTTATTGCAACTAAGGAAAGGGAAATGAATGCATGTACACACACTTCGACCCAGGTACAGGAAAAGGTTTGTTGGCCTGTGAATTCTACAGATCTATTAATAGGTGACCTAATGTAAGGAATGGAACCAAACATTTTGGGTTCTTGATTCTTGTTTGTCATGGAAATGCTTTGGAACATTTCCTAGAAAATTTTCCATTTGTTGTGCAGTTTTTTGCACACATGCCTCACTGAAAGCAAGGAACCTCTTTGCTTTCTCTTTTCACTCTTTTTTGCGGTCTTTCCTTTTGGATTGGTCTTTGGTGCTTTTGATCCTTTGATTGTGAAATTGGGCCACTTTGAGGCATGCTTGGATTTTTATTCTACTCATGCATATGATCCCTTGAGGTTACTCATTGAAAATCCTAAGTTTTGGGATGATTTTTGGGTTTTTCACTAGTTTTGAGAATTTCCTCCATGGGCAAAATTCCTCGATTTCCATCCAAGCCTTGGATACCTGGTGAGGACTACTTTGCATTGTGATTCAAATATTTTTCCTCTTCATGGAATTTTGTGTTCGTCAAAAATCCTAGTAATTCCTCCAGGCCCTCAAATTCTTAAATTTCCTTCACCTCTTCAGATCCCCAAAATTTGACTTGAGTTGTCATTTCGCTTGATTTATGCCTTTTGTATGAACTTTGCAGCTTGTAATTAATGACGTTTGAAAGGTCTTTATGTTGCTAGGCTTGGTTTCATTTGTTTCACTTTGGATTTGGACTGCTTTGGAGGTTGCGAGTAAGCTAAAGTGTTCAATCCGCGAGTGATTTCCTGATTTTCCTTGGCTTCATGTTGGATTTGAAACTAGCTAGTAGTCGTCCTCTGAGTTGTGCTTCATAAATGGTATGTATACGATTTCTCTACCTTGAATTTTATGATTATGTGAATTTCAATTTTAGGGTCTCTACATGCTTGGGTGTCTACATATTTAGAGGACTATGATTAAACTAGCGTCGTTCCCCTTTTTTTGTTTCGATGCCTCCTTTCGATATTTGTGTTGTCATCCTCCATTGAACTGGTGATTTCTTAGTGCAAATCTTTATTTGTTTTTCCTTTCGAATTTTGTTCTACGCATGACGACATTCAGGTTTGATGAGTCTAGGGTTTCATGTTTTCGATGAATTGATAAGTTGAGGCCCGTTTGGATATTTACTTTCATTCACATTTGGTTAATGTATGCCTCTAGGTTTTGGGGTAGAATTGATTATGACTTGATTAGATAGGTTAAAGTGTTGAAGATTTCAGTTGGTCATTTATGGCGAAACCCTAGGGTTTCGCATTTTAGATCCCTTGCCAAAATCCATTAAATGGTTCTTGAATGTTGTGTGAGGTCCAACTTACAGGTGAACAATGTGAAGTGAGCATATACCTGAGCCAACATTGCAAATTCATGATCATTTGATCAAATAGGGAAAAACTGTGAGAGATTATGGTTTTTGGGGATTTTAGGTTCATCGTGAAATTCCTTTATGCTCGGAAATACCTAGATTTTGCATTTTCTTGTCGTTTCCTCAAAAGTTCTTTAAAAGCAAGGGCTGGATGTCCTTGTTAATTTCCGTCTAGGCTGGAAATCCCCAAAAGTTTCTCGAAGCTCTAAATTGTGGAAATGAATGAATTCACATGGCATGATTTTATTGTTTCATGACTGATTTAATCGATTAAGAATAAATTTTCCATTTTAACAAGCTTTAATGTTAATTCCATGATTTTTAATGGTAATTGTATTCTCTTCATTGATTTCCATCTGGTTGTGAAATTCTCAGATTTCCTTTCTTGTTCAATTTCTAAGAAGGGGTGAAAATCCCGGGGTTCTAATGGAGCCATGTTTTTGAGATTTTAGGATGATATGATCATTGCTTGGTCTCAGCTGAATGATGAGCATTTTATTTGTGGTAAGCTAACCTTGACTATTGTCTTGTAATGGATGATGATTGTGACCTTTTTCTAAAAGCAGGCTGAAACTAGCAAGGCTATCACCTGCAAGGGAAAAGGAAAAGGAATGGATACTAGTGAGGCTGAAAGGATCAAGTTGAATGTGAAGAGCAGGATTCTTGAGAGAAAGCTTGCTTCTATTTGGTCAAGAGTGGCTGACACCAATGTAGGAAAATGGGAGTATGAGAAGTTTAAGACAAGAATGACAACAAATAAACCTTCATTTCTGGTGAGTAGAATGATAAATTATGGGTTGGCTCATGTGACAGGATTCCCTTCTTCAGTGTAGTGTTATGAGATTTTCTTGGAATGTTCTCAACAGTATGATCAAGACACACAAAGGATAATTACTTTGTAAGGCAAAGTATTGGCAAGTTTCTCTCTTGTCTCAGTTGCTCAAACATTTGACATGCCTAACAGGTCTCATGTTGTACAGTTTGATATGGACATAGGCAAGAAATTTTATGTTGAAGATACAAAACAAGGCTTTGGGGATCTATAATACTTGGCTAGAGAAACCAAAGCCATACATTTTTAAATTTCCAAAACAATTATAGAGCTAAATTTAAGTTAGATTACTATGATGCAATCAGTCTCCTTAGTAGAGTGATGGGCCTGAAGAGTGAAGGAATGTTCAAGAATTTGATGTTTTACTTGATAGTAAGGATGGAGTGAGGTATAGACTACCATTGGGCAAGTATAATTAGTGCCATGATCCAAGAGTAGCTATCCAATGTGTTACAGACTAAAATATTCACTATGACATCTTATTTAGTCTATGCCTTAGCAAAATTCCATCCATACAAAGGATTGAGTACTTGAGGGATCTTTGATCAAGGTGTGATAAATGAAGTCAACCCTCAATTGCACTCGGGCAGCCCCATTTATAGAAGGGTGAACGATGCATTCAACATGTACATTACAAGGCTACTCTAGGGTGCTGAACATGTTAGAATTTTTTATGTCGCTAGAGAGTTGATTCAAAGATTTGGAGCATGTTTTATACAATTTCCTAAGTTCTCCTACATTAGTATTTATGGTTGTTCAAAGGCTCCATATAGGTTTCCAAGGCATCCTACAGATCACATGGTCCTTTTGGAGTTCACAAGGTAGATTCTGGCTTTTGATACAATTTTGAAGGATATGCATGTAACTAGATTTGGAAATGAATTCCCATTGAGGATTGGAAGTCATGAGGCCTGCTCTTCCTTGGCCACAACCTAGTTCTATTAGGAGGAAATGGCTACCTTTAACCTATCCTTACACACTCAAAGGTCTGGATTTGATAGAACAGGTACAACTCAAACGAGAGCAACCAGAGAATTCAGACACAGGGATAACCTTGAAGATTATTGGGCTAATTGAAAAGATGAATTCAAGGTACTGAGGAGGAAATTCTCTCGATTTCCTATCAATTTGGTTAGATTATATAACATCAAAGCCATCCCTAACCAAATTGATGATGATGGAGAGGTCTTTCAAATCCATGCTTATGAATCACTTAAGGACAAGCCTATAGGTGAGGTTGATTGGATGGAGGAGGAAGTAACTGAGATAGAACAAATCAATGCTCTAGTGATCAAGTACACCAAATTATGGATCAAGCACAAGATTTGGGAACTGGACAGTGAGGTAAAGCAGTACACTTATGAATTGATGGGCAACCTAGAGTCTCAATCTTCATCTAAGGGGGAACAAGACCCAGGGAACAAAGAGAAGATGGATTCCCCTCCTAGAGTTAGAACCAAGGGCGTCAATACAAGGGTTGGGGAAGAAATTAAGAGGAATCCCATTGTGAAGAAGAGAAAGGTCATCTCCAATGAGAAACAACCTGCTCAAGAGGAGGAATATGAAGAAGGGGACAAGAAAAGTGATTCCCCTGTACTCAAATATAAAAATTTAACAAGAATATCAGAACAACAAGGTGATCTTCCTAGGGAAAAGGATAAGATAGGGGCACAAGTGGTGGATGTTGAGAGTCCTGAAGAGAAGAAACAAATCTATACCAGGAAGGACAAAACTCCATCTCCTAGGACCACTCCGGTAGAGGAGGTTTCTCCTATGATTCCCTCTACTATACAAGAGAAAAATGATACTTCTACCCCTCCCTTTGTTCAAGAGGTGCATCATGAATAGAAAGGGCATGCAAATGAGGTTATTGAGGATATTCCTCAAGGATGAGACATAGAGGAAGTCAAGGATGGAGATCTCCATAGTGCAGAGGAAAAAATTGATAAGATTCTAAAGTACACTCTAGTATCATATGAGGATTCACCTGACAGAGAGGGTGACTAAGAGAAATCCCCAGAGAAGGAAGAAATGCATGATAGAACTCCATCTCCATGTTTTACACATGAGGAAATTAACAAGGATGCTCATGAGGTTGCAAAAATGACAAAGAAGAGGATAAAATAGAGGAGGCCAAAGGTGAAGTGGTCCTTGTTGGGCAGGATACCAATAATGGTCCCTCCAATTATCAGCATACAAAAAAAGATAAACAAGGTGAGCAACAGGTGGGTGTTCTTATTCCTAATTGGCTCGGTAAGGAGGTGAAGGGTAAACAAGCTATTATGGAAGATGTTCCCCCAAGTTGGGATGATTTATTGATAAGTATTGGAAAAGGTAAGACCAAGAAGAAAGCTATGACTATTTCCAATATTGGCAGGGATGAGGGGAACAAGAGGGTGATTCATATTTCCACTCCAGCTGCTGGATAAAAATGAAGATGAGATAACTCCTGAAGTTTACACTATCCAAACAATAAATCTGGGACCTACTTCCAAAAGACAGGATGTGGAGGAGTTTAAGGGATCCACTGCTTAAATTTTGGAAAGGTTGGATAAGGAGGAGAATGCTAAAGAGAGACTGGAAAAAGAGAATGAGAGATTGAATAAATATCTACGGGACCTTATGAAACCATTGCAATCCATCAGCCAAGATAGTCTTTCCTCATCAAATGAGGGTTTCTTATCCAAAGAAACTATTAGTGAACTTGAAAAGATGAAATCCTCTATGTAAGTGACCCATGAATGGCTACAGGGAGTGGGGTCCAAAGGAGACAACGTGATTAGGGATATTTTGTTAGCTTGTGGAGATGCACATAGATTAGTTGAAAGGTTGCAGAATGTATTGGCATATACTAATGATAATGTGGATCTCCTCCTGCAAAAAACAAAGGTAATCATGGATTACACCAAGGAGAAATTAGTGAGTGATGGGATCCTACCTTCCTCAAAGGTGTTAGAACCTTGGGCTTGGTATGAGGAATTAAAAATCAGGCAAATGGTTACCAAGAAGAGTCACAAGTGAGGTCAGTGGGTGGGAGATACTTTAAATGGAATTTCTAGTAAGTGTATTTCATTCTTTGAGATCATGACTAGGAGAAAGAAGTTTGCACCGAATAATTTGGCCCTGGAATAGCTAAGGAAGTGGTGGCATGAATTTTATGCCCCAATTGTTGATAGTTTGGTCATAGCCCACCATTTAGATTATGCATCCACATATATTGTTGTCATGGAGAAATATCAGGATCTCAAGATAGAGTGGGATAAGGTCGTTGAGCAATCAAGGGAGGAGATTAAATCCCTTAAGAGAAGGTTTAAAGTGTTAATTACTCCACCATTGGCTGACCTAGAGGGAATTTTTCTTAAGGTACAAAATGAATTGAATCGAGATAAAGACAAGGGACCGGCTAATGAATGACTCCATCGAGATTTGTGCTTCCCATTATCTCCCTTTTATTTTCTACATGCATTGGAGAACCTTGGCCAACTTGGAAAGAGCCTCATGCATTTAATGCAATATTTTATTTTAGGAGCTTTCTCTAGGCCAACTTGTTTTGTGGCTGACCTTACTTGTAACCATAATTGGGATGACATATCATGAAGTTCTTATAAAATGACATCCAACCTCATTTTGTAAAAGCTAGTCAAAATATTATACTTTGAAAGAGCTAAGTAGTAGAGAAAGACCTAAAGTTAGGAGTTAGTTTATTTCAAAAGAAAGTGTTATCATAAAATACTAGAAATTGTTTCAACATTTGGTGATTCAATGCAAGTAAAGACATTTTTGTTTGGTGCCCTATCTTGTGTTGATTTTATCTTGCATGATTCTTGTTATTCATTGCTTTAAGATCATTATTTATATGTTAGACTTTAGTTTTAGATGTGATTCAATGGTACTTGTGGTTGGATGCTTAAAGTGTTTGTAGTGATTCCTGGTCCATACTTTTGGCAACTTATTGATTGTAAGTTGTTGTGTAAAGTTAGCTTGGACCTTATATTTATGTGCTTAATTCAATTGTGAGTATTTTTTCATTTCAATTTCAAAATAGGGTTGGTGGACAAATGTTTTAGGATTTGAAAATATTTAGTTCCTTAGAAGATTGCACTATTTCTATAAGATTATAATTTAAAGCTAGGTCAAGAAGAAATTAGTTTTGAGGGATTGGTCCATTTCGAGTATCTTATCATTTGTATTGTTGTGATTTTAATCTTAGGATCTCTTTAAACCCTTGTCTTTTTCTATTTCTTTGAGTTTGTGTTAAATCTAGGATTCAAAATAGTACTATATTGCAAAATCTGATAAGTTCAAATATCTCCAGTATTTTTTTTGTAAGGTCCCTTTGTGATTATTAGCATTTTCACATTATCACTAAGTTGTTTCGCTACATTTGTCAAGACTTGACATTAGAGATCTTGGGGTCATCTCTTGAGGATTTTCGATAGAGATCTACCTTTCAAGAGAGATAGGATATCATATTCTCTTTGAGTTGTTGTTGTGTAGAAAAAACCATCAACAACTACTCCCATAACTCTCTTACTCGATTGAAAAATTCTTGAAACTCTACATTGATTTTATTTTTCCTGTCCCTCTCTTGTTTTTCTTCCTTAATTTCATTAGGATAATACATTTACCTTCTTGCCCCTCCTAAAGTTTGGACCACATCCATTACCTCCACATAAAAATAGACATACTTGGTGTTCTTGGTTCCCACGCCATGGTATGGTTATGCAAATGAAAATGAAGCAAAGTAATGATCTTTCTTCCTCTTCCATGAAAACCAAGCTCTCTAAATGTTATATCAAACTCTAGTTCAAAATATTTTAGATGAGGCTGCTCCCATAGCTCTCTTACTCACTTGAAAAATCCTTGAAACTCTACATTGATTTTATTTTTCTTGTCCCTCTCTTTTTGTTCTTCCTCAATTTCATCAAGATCATACATTGACCTTCTTGCCCCTCCTAAAGTTTGGACCACATCCATTACCTCCACATAAAATTGGACATCCTTTGTCTTCTTGGTTCCCACACCATGGTATGGTTATGCAAATGATAATGAAGCAAAGTAATCATCTTTCTTCCTCTTCCATGAAAACCAAGCTCTCTAAATGCTATATCAAAATCTAGTTCAAAATACTTTCGATGAGGCTGATCCCATAACTCTCTTACTCACTTGAAAAAACCTTGAAACTCTAAATTTATTTCATTTCTATTGTCCCTCTCTTGTTCTTCTTCCTCGATTTCATCAGGATCATACATTGACCTTCTTGCCCCTTCTAAAGTTTGGACCACGTCCATTACCTCCACATAAAATAGAACATCCTCGGTCTTCTTGGTTCCCATGCCATGGTATGGTTTTGCAAATGAAAATGAAGCAAAGTAATCATATTTCTTCCTCTTCTGTGAAAACCAAGCTCTCTAAATGGTATATCAAACTCTAGTTCAAAATATTTTAGATGAGGCTATTCCCATATCTCTCTTACTCGCTTGCAAAATCCTTGAAACACTACATTAATTTTATTTTTCTTGTCCCTTTGTTGTTGTTCTTCCTCAATTTTATTAATTTAATATATTGACCTTCTTTCCCCTCCTTAAGTTTGGACCACATCCATTGCCTCAACATAACATTGGACATCCTTGGTCTTCTTGGTTCCCACACCATGATATGGTTATGCAAATGAAAATAAACCAAAGTAATCATCTTTCTTCCTCTTCCATGAAAACCAAGCTCTCTAAATGGTATATCTAACTCTAGTTCAAAATATTTTAGATGAGGCTACTCCCATAACTCTCTTACTCTCTTGACAAATCCTTGAGACTCTGCATTGATTTTATTTTTCATGTCCCTCTCTTGTTCTTCTTCCTTAATTTCATCAAGATCATACATTGACCTTCTTGCCCCTCCTAAAGTTTGGACCACATCCATTACCTCCACATAAAATTGGACATCCTTGGTCTTCTTGGTTCCCATGCCATGGTATGGTTATGCAAATGAAAATGAAGAAAATTAATCATCTTTCTTCCTCTTCCATGAAAACCAAGCTCTCTAAATGCTATATCAAACTCTACTTCAAAATATTTTAGATGAGGCTACTCCCATAGCTCTCTTACTCGCTTGACAAATCCTTGAAAATCTACATTAATTTTATTTTTCTTGTCCCTCTCTTGTTGTTCTTCTTCAATTTCATTAGGATCATACATTGACCTTCTTTCCCCTCCTAAATTTTGTACCACATCCATTACCTCAACATAAAACTAGACATCCTTGGTCTTCTTGGTTCCCATGCCATGATATGGTTATGCAAATGAAAATGAAGCAAATTAATCATCTTTCTTCCTCTTCCATGAAAAAAAAGCTCTCTAAATGCTATATGAAACTCTAGTTCAAAATATTTTAGATGAGGTTGCTCCCATAACTCTCTTACTCACTTGAAAAATCCTTGAAACTCTACATTGATTTTATTTTTCTTGTCCCTCTCTTGTTGTTCTTCCTTAATTTCATCAAGATCATACATTGAAATTATTTCCCCTCCTAAAGTTTGGACCACATCCATTACCTCCACATAAAATTGGGCATCCTTGGTCTTCTTAGTTCCCACACCATGTTATGGTTATGCAAATGAAAATGAAGCAAAGTAATCATCTTTCTTCCTCTTCCATGAAAACCAAGCTCTCTACATTCTATATCAAACTCTAGTTCAAAATATTTTAGATGAGGCTACTCCCATAGCTCTCTTACTCACTTGAAAAATCCTTGAAAATCTACATTAATTTTATTTTTCTTTCCCCTCTCTTGTTGGTATTCCTCAATTTCATTAGCATCATACATTGACCTTCTTGCCCCTCCTAAAGTTTGGACCACATCCATTACCTCAACATAAAACTGGACATCCTTGGTATTCTTGGTTCCCACACCATGATATGGTTATGCAAATTAAAATGAAGAAAATTAATCATCTTTCTTCCTCTTCTATTAAAACCAAGCTCTCTAAATGGTACATCAAACTCTAGTTCAAAATATTTTAGATGAGGCTTCTCCTGTAACTCTCTTAATCACTTGACAAATCCTTGAAACTCTACATTGATTTTATTTTTCTTGTTCCTCTCTTGTTGTTCTTCCTTAATTTCATCAAGATCATAAATTGACCTTCTTGCCCCTTCTAAAGTTTGGACCACATCCACTACCTCCACATAAAACTGTACATCCTTGGTCTTCTTGGTTCCCATGCCATGGTATTGTTATGCAAATGAAAATGAAGCAAAGTAATCATCTTTCTTCCTCTTCCATGAAAACTAAGCTCTCTAAATTCTATATCAAACTCTAGTTCAAAATTTTTTAGATGAGGTTGCTCCCATAACTCTCCCATCACTTGAAAAATCATTGAAACTCTATATTGATTTTTTTTTTCCCCCTCTCTTGTTGTTCTTGCTCAATTTCATCAGGATCATACATTGAACTTCTTTCCCCTCCTAAAGTTTGGACCACATCCATTATCTCCACATAAAATTGGACATCCTTGATCTTCTTGGTTCCCACGCCATGATATGGTTATACAAATGAAAATGAAGCAAAGTAATCATCTCCTTCTTTTTTGGTTAAAAGAATGCATGCTTAATGTTTTGATACATGATATCATCTCTCTCTTTTTCTGTCATGGTTGAATACCAAATCTCATTATGGTGGGCCTCCAGAGTTCTTGTCATCTTTCTTCCTCTTCCACCAAATGTTGGCCTGATCCACACATTTTCCAGCCTAATTGCCTTTGTTTTTGAAAGCTGAAGTTTCTCCTGAGTCACCAATGTAGCTCTCTCTGCCATTTTAGACTCTTTCATTTCTACAAGAAATTAGTGCCTAATTGATTAACAATCTCAATCTCACTAATAGTGATTACTAAGAAAGGTGATTCCACCAACTCTACCAAATAGTTTACCATAGGAACAATAAAATTAGAGACTTTGAAAGGAACTCTATGAAAACCAAGCTCCCTAAATGGTACATCAAACTCTAGTTCAATTTTTTTTATATGAGGCTGCTCCCATAGCTCTCTTACTCACTTGACAAATCCTTGAAACTCTGGATTGATTTTATTTTTCCTATCCCTCTCTTGTTGTTCTTCCTCAATTTCATCAAGATCATACATTGACCTTCTTGCCCCTCCTAAAGTTTGGACCACATCCATTACCTCCACATAAAACTGGGCATCATTGATCTTCTTGGTTCCCATGCCATGATATGGTTATGCAAATGAAAATGAAGCAAAGTAATCATCTTCTTCTTTGTTGGCTAGAAGAATGCATGCTTAATGTTTTGATACATGATATCATCTCTCTCTTCTACTCTCATGGTTGAATACTGAAATCTAGTATGGTGGACCTCAAGAGTTCTAGTCATCTTTCTTCCTCTTCCACCAAATTCTAGCCTAATCCACACATCTTCCAGCCTAATTTCCTTTGATTTTGAAAACTGAAGTTTCTCCCGAGTCACCAATGTAGCTCTCTCTTCCTTTTCAGACTCTTTCATTGCTACAAATCATCTCTAGGATTTAATCATTTGTACCACATGGTTTATGTGCTTTGAATCCTTGCATCTAAAGTAAATTTACTTAACATAAATATTGCTAGGGAATTTCAATGTTTCCATTGTATTTGGCATTAAAGCTGGTACCTGCAACATTGAAAATTATCCTTATATAAAAATTCCCTCCATCTTGTCAATTGGCTTGTAACACTCTTGATGGTGGCTACATGAAATATGATTATGATTCCTCATCTACATCAGAGGGTTCGTATCCTTGATCCGACTCTTCTGAATTATCAGAATCAAAATCACTAGCTTCCATATTCAAAAATTCCTAGCCAGCATCTTCAATAAATTTATTTGGATCATCAGTAATAGTCTTCAAAATTGGTCTCCAGTTCAAGATCATTCTGCTTTCATAATACTTTATATCCATGGAGTTCAACCATTCCTTGATGCCATCAACCGAATTTTGAGGAATGGCGTACATGTGGAATACATCCCACTTGAAGTCTTTGAAAATAATAACCATAGCAAATTCCTTTTTCCCAAGTCCTACTCTCTCAAGGTTAACAATCTCAATCTCACTAATAGCAGTTACTAAGAAAGGTAATTCCACCAACTCTACCAATTTTTTTTATCATAGGAACAATAAAAGTAGAGGCTTTGAAAGAAAATCCATGAAAACCAAGCTCTCTAAATGGTATATCAAAATCTAGTTCAAAATATTTTAGATGAGGCTACTCCCATAGCTCTCCTATTCGCTTGAAAAATCCTTGAAACTCTATATTGATTTTATTTTTCTTGTCCCTCTCTTTTTGTTCTTCCTCAATTTCATCAGGATCATACATTGACCTTCTTTCCCCTCCTAAAGTTTGGACCACATCCATTACCTCCACATAAAACTAAACATCCTTGATCTTCTTGGTTCCCACGTCGTGATATGGTTATGCAAATGAAAATGAAGCAAAATAATCATCTCCTTCTCTGTTGGCTAGAAGAATGCAAGGTTAATGTTTTGATACATGATATCAGCTCTCTCTTCTATTCTCATGGTTGAATATTGAAATCTAGTATGGTGGGCTTCCATAGTTTCATTCATCTTTCTTCCTCTTCCACCAAATGTTGGTATGATCCACAAGTTTGCCAGTCTAATTGGCTTTGTTTTTTAAAGTTGAAATTTCTCCTGACTCACCAATATTAGCTGTAACTTTTTTGAAATTTTATTATGGTATTTTCACTTTGATATGATGTAATATGATTATGGTTTCATATCATATGTTGTAATATTAGATATATAACAAAAATATAAATTATTGCATGAAATAAATAATAACTTTTCATTCTAAATGTTTTTTTTTTAGAACATGGGTCTTCCAGAAGATCAAGATGATCCTCAACATGATATAGATCCAAAAATATTGGTTTTGTTGGTATAGATCACATGGCAGAGGATGTTTATGATGCAAATACGAAAGACACCAAGGTCGATGACAATGATGATGACGACGACGAGGAGGACGATGGTGATGATGATGATGATGATGATGATGATGATGATGATGATGATGATGATGATGATAATGATGATGATGGTGATGATGATGATGATGATATAGTTGGTGGTAGTAACCAGTGACATTCATGATCATATAGACTGCATCATGGATCATTTTTGATATATCGTTATGATGACTCTTTTCATGGTTACTATCATATGTATCATTTTCATGGCCTATAGTACTATATTATTGAGTTGTATCATATTGAAATGTATCATTTTCACTATATCATTTGGACATGTACCATCTTGACTTGTATCAATTTGAGTTACATAATTTATCAATTTTATTTATATCATTTTGACATGTTTTTCATGTACTGGCATGTTTTACTCACTTTTTTTAGTTATATATGATGATGATCTTATCAGTATCAACTTGTCAATTTATATATATTAAAACTAGTCGATGATTTTTGGATGGATATTTATTACGTATGATGATTTTAATTTACTACTCAGGATATTGTTGTCAAATTCAATTAAATTATAGATATTTGAATCACTTTTTTTAATTATAGATGATGATCATGTTACAATAATAGTTCAGGTGATGATGAAAGGTAAAATCAATGCTTGGCACCTCCAGAACATAACTGAAGAAATCATAAAAGTGTTAAGCTCTTTTGTTTGGTAATGACATTGAACAATAGATGTAATTTTTATCTTTACAAGCAATACAAAAATTTCGTGTTACCAACCCCCCAAAAAAAATTATCTTATTATTTAATCATATGAGTTAAATAATTAAATTACTTACTCTATAATCATATGAGTTATTTAAGAGGCATGATATATTTAATTAATTAAATTGAAATAAAACATATTAAATTAATAAATGGAAGCAAAAAAAGAAGCATTTTTAGAAGCCAAAAAGGAAGCAACAATGGAAGCCAAAATAGAAGCAATCTTGGAAGCAAAATTGGAACCAAACCAGAAGCAAACTAGAAGCAAACATGGAAGCAAAATTGGAAGCAAAACCTGAAGCAAACCTGGAAGCAAAATCAGAAGCAAAACTGCAAGCCAACTTGGAAGCAAAATCAGAAGAAAACATGGAAGCAAAATGGAAGGTAAAACTAGAAGCAAAAATGGAAGAAAAAGTTGAAGCAAAACTGGAAGCAAACCTAGAAGCAAAATCGGAAGAAAAACTGGAAGCAAAACTCGAAGCAAAACTAAAAGAAAAACCCAAAGCAAAACTCGAAGTGTTGAGGGTTTAAGGGTTTAGATTTTAAGGGTTAAGGGTTTAGGGTTTAAGGGTTGAGATTTTAAGGGATTAGGTTCTAAGGATTTAGGTTTCAAGGGTTGAGGGTTAAGATATTAGGATTTAAGGTATAGGGTTGAGGGATTAGAGTTGAGGATTTAATGTATAGGATAGAGGGGTGAGGGTTGAGGGATTAGGGTTGATGGTTGATGGTTGAGGTATTAGGGTTTGAGGTATATGGTTGAGGGTTTAGGGTTGAGGGCTTAGGGTTGAGGGTTTAAGGGTTTAAGGTTTGAGGTTTGAGGTTTTAGGGTTTAAGGGTTGAGGTTAAAAGAGTTGAAGATTTAGGGTTTAAGGGTTGAGGGATTAGGGATTAGGGTTGAGGGTTGAGGATTTAAGGGTTAAGGGTTTAGGGGATTAGGGTTTAAGGTTTGATGGTTAAAATATTAGGTTTTATGGCATAGGGTTGAGGGATTAGGGTTAAGATTTGGGGGTTGAGGTTTGAGGGTTGAGGGTTGATGGTTTAAGGGTTGAGGGTTGAGATTTTAGGGATAAGGATTATGGTTTAGGGTTGAGGGATTAGGGTTTAAGAGTTGAGGGTTGAGGGATTATGGTTTAAGGTATAGGTTTGAGGGTTGAGGGTTAAGGGTTGAGGGTTGAGGGTTTAAGGGTTGAGGGTTGAGGGTTTAAGGTTTGAGGGTTGAGGCTATAAGGGTTGAGGGTTTAGGGATATGGATAGGGATTAGGGTTCATTTTTGAGGTATTAGGGATTAGGTTTGAGGGATTAGGGCTTAAGGGTTGAGGTTTCAGGGATTAGGTTTTAAGGTATAGGGTTGAGGGTTGAGGGTTTAGTGAAAGGGTTTAAGGTTTAAGGGTTGAGGGTTTATGGATAGGGATTAGGGATTAAGGGTTGAGGGTATAATGTATAGGGTTGAGGATTTGAGGGTTGAGGATTGAGGGATTAAGGGTTTAAGGGTTGAGGTTTGATGGATTAAGGTTTTAAGGTATAGGGTTGAGGGATTAGGGTTGAGGTTTTAATGTATAGGATAGACTGCTTAGGGTTTAAGGATTGAGGGTTTAAGGGGGTTTAAGTGTTTAGGGTTTAGGGGTTGAGGTTTGAGGGTTGAGGGTTGAGGGTTTAAGAGTTGAGGGTTTATGGATAGGGATTAGGGTTGAGGGTTGATGGATTATGGTTTAAGGTATAGGGTTGAGGGTTGAGGTTTTAGGTTTTAGGGATAGGGTTTAAGGGTTGAAGGTTTAGGGATAGGGATAAGGGTTCAGGTTGAGTGATTAGGGTTGAGGATTTAAGGGTTGAGGGATTAGGCTTTAAGCATATAGGGTTGAGGGTATAATGTAAAGGGTATAGGGTTTAAGGGTTGAGGGTTTAATGTATAGGGTAGATGGTTTAGGGTTTAAGGGTTGAGGGTTGAGGATTGAGGGTTAAGGGTTGAGGGTTTAAGGGTTGAGGGTTGAGGGATTAGGGATAGGGATTAGGCTTGATGGTTGAGGGATTAGGCTTGAAGGTTTGAGGGTTGATGGATTAGGGTTTAAGGTATAGGGTTGAGGGTTGAGGATTTAGGGATAGGGTTTAGGGTTTAAGGGTTGAGGATTTAGGGATATGGATTAGGTTTCTTGGTTGATGGATTAGGGTTTAAAGGTTGAGGCTTGAAGGATTAGAGTTTAAGGTATAAGGTTGAGGGTTGAGGGTTTAGGGATATTACTTAGTGTTTAAGGGTTGAGGGTTTATCGATAAGGATTAGGGTTTAGGGTGAGGTATTGGGGTTGAGGGTTGAGGGTTTAATGTATTAAGGTTTAAGGTTTCAGGTTTAAAGAGATTAGGGATTAAGGTTTGAGGGTTTAAGGGTTGAGAGATTAGGATTTAAGAGTATAGGGTTGATGGTATAATGTATAGGGTAGAGGTTTTAAGGGTTGAGGGTTAAGGGTTGAGGGTTGATGGATTAAAATTTTAAGGTATAGGGTTGAGGGATTAGGATTTAGGGTTTAATATATAGGGTAGGGGGTTTAGGGTAAAGGGTAAAGGGTTTAAGGGTTTATGGTTTAAGAGTTGAGGTTCGAATGAGGGTTGATGGTTTAAGGTTTAGGTATAGGGGATTAGGGTTGAGGGTTGAGGGATTAGGCTTTAAGGGTTGAGGATTTAGGGTTTAGGGAGAAGGTTTAGGGTTTAAGGGTTTAAGGGTTGAGGGTTTAGGGATAGGAATTAAGGTTCAGGTTTCAAGGATTAAGGTCAAGGGTTGAGGATTTAAGGGTTGAGAGATAAGGCTTTAAGGGTATAGGTTTTAGGGATTGGGGTTGAGGGTATAATGTATAGGGTAGAGGGTTAAAGGGTTGATGGTTGAGGGATTAAGCATTTAAGGATTGAGGTTTGAGGGTTGATGGATTAAGGGTTTAAGCTATAGGGTTGAGGACTTAATTTATAGGGTAGAGGGTTTTGGGTTTAAGGGTTTAAGGGTTTATGTTTTAAGGTTTTAGGGTTGAGGGATTGAGGGTTGAGAGATTAGGGTTCAAGGTATAGAGTTGAGGGTTTAGGGTTTAAGGGTTCAGGAATTAGGGATAGGGATTAGTGTTTAGGGATGAGAGAATAGGGTTTAAGGGTTAAGGGTTGAGGATTTATAGGTTTAAAGGTTGGGGGTTTAGGGATAGTGATTATGGTTTAGGGTTGAGAGTTGAGGATTTAAGGGTTGAGGATTTAAGGGATTAGGGTTTAAGGCTTGAGGGTTTAAGGGATTAGGTATTAAGACTTGAGGGTGTAATGGTTGAGGGATTAGGATTTAAAGGTATAATGTTAAGGGATTAGGGTTGAGATTATAATGTATAGGGTAGAGGGTTTAAGGGTTGAGGGTTATGGGATTAAGGGTTTAAGGGTTGAGGGTTGATGGATTAAGAGTTTAAGGTATAGGTTTGAGGGATTAGGGTTGAGGGTTTAATGTATAGGGTAGAGGGTTTAGGGTTTAAGGGTTGAGGGTTTAAGGATTTAAGGTTTAAGGGTTGAGGTTCGAGGGTTGAGGGTTGAGGGTTTAGGGATAGGGGTTGAGGGTTGAGGGATTAGGGTTTAAGGTATATGGTTGAGATTTGAGGGTTGCGGGATAGGTTTTAGGCTTTAAGGGATTAAGTGTTGATGGTTTAGGGATAGGTATTAGGGTTGAGGGTTGAGGGATTAGGGTTTAAGGTATAGGGTTAAGTGTTGGGGGTTTAGAGATAGGGATTAGGGTTTAAGGGTTGAGGGTTGAGGGATTAAGGGTTTACGGATTAAGGGTTGATGGATTAAGGGTTTAAGCTATAGGGTAGATGGATTAGGGTTGAGGGTTTAATGTCTAGGGTAGAGGTTTTAAGGGTTAAGGGTTTAAGGGTTGAGGGTTGAGGGTAGAGAGTTGAGGGTTTAAGGGTTGAGGGTGGAGAGATAAGGTTTTAGGATTGAGGGATTAGGCTTGAAGGGTTGAGGGTTGATGGATTAAAGTTTAAGCTATATGGTTTAGGTTTGAGGGTTTAGGGATAGTGTTTAGATTTAATGTGTAGGCTTGAGCATATAGGGAATTATGGTGAAACTTCATACTGCATGCAAAAAAATACATACATAGCACTTTAAAGATGTCATAATTACTCTAAGAAAGGTACCATAGATGTAACTAAACCCAAACACCTATTGACACATGATAATAGTTGAAAAACCTTTACACAATCAAATTTTTAAAATGCGAGTACACTTTGAAAAAGTTGAAATTCGGCCATTTATAAAGCAAGCCAAAATGTGCTCGTATTATAACATGAGCACATTTTTTATTGCTCTAAAATTGGAAAAAAAGGTAGGACACCTATGATCCACACCCACATGATTTTTTATTCTCCTTCTCTTGCATGTAATTAGATAAAAAAATGATTTTTCATGTTGTTGGGGAAAGTACATACAAATTTTACACACTCCACCACCTTTGCACCAACTTTGCACCACCTTTTTTTGTTTTCAAACCTAGGAAGGAGGAGATAACAAAGTTTTTACATCAAATTTGATTATATGAACTTAAATTTTCATAGTTGTAGTGTTGCAATGTTAATTTTGATTTTATTGTTATAATTTTACATTATACATTGGTTAATTCAATAGTTTTTAGTAATTATATTAGAGTTATATAGAATTGAATGTTGCAAAGGAAGAAATTTTGTGAAAAGCTCAAATTCTTGAGGATTTTGATGCAAGAAGAAAAACAAACTACACATAATTGGGTATTTTCTCAAATTGAATATTTGATTTTAATGTATTTCAAGTCTTTATGCATGTGCTTTACATTTTCCTTCATTCTCTTATGTTTATTTATCACTTCCTATTATACACGCTTAATATAATACTTTGATTTTGTTGTCATGTTGATTTTAGGATTAGATTTTGCTAAGTATTCAAAAAAATGAGTGATCAACATACATAGCCTTAATCAAATGCATTAGATTTTACTAAGGGATTAGATTAGATTTTATTATAATCAAATGCATCATATTAATCATAGCTTAAAATTCATTGGGTCTTTCAAAAATATCTTAGGATAGTCATATCTTCATTGGGAATGTCATAACTTCATTATGGCAGTACTAGTGAATCTATGGTAGTCCTATTGAATCTATGAATTCACCTCTTCTACAAACTCTAACTTGAACTTAAAGAGTTTCTACATTCCTTCTTGACTAGAGCCTTGAATTGTTTGAAATTATTAAAAGTTTCTCATTTATGCTTCAAGAAGTTTATGATATAACCTTATCATGTCCCTCTCATCCTAATTCTATTACATTCAACCTAACCAGTCTATCATACATCTCACACCTCCATACAATATTTTTCTTATATCCCATAATCCACTCACATTACATAATATTCTTATGTTCCACAATCCACCTATATAATTCTATCTCAAAATCCTCCCACTTTGACACCCCTTCATGATCCAATAGTGTCATAAAACCAATAACCTAACCAACCTCAATCTTCTTCACACCTCACCCAATATTCCTACATCCTACAAAATTACTCATATTTAAATTCACCACAAAATCCATCCCATCCTAGAATCCTCCAAAATTCACCATATAAAAATCCTCTTCAACATCAATCATATCCATCTCAACCACCTCCACAATCATTTACCAATCCTCCTCAATATCAATTACATTCATCTCAACTATCTCCAAAATCCTATACTAATCCTATTCAACATCAATCACATCCATCTCAACCACCTCCACAATCATATACCAATCCTCCTCAACATTAATCACATTCATCTCAACCTCTTCAACACTCATATACCAATCCTCTTGAACATCCATCACATCCAGTTTAACCTCCCATAATCATATAAAAATACTCATTAATATCAATATTATCCATATTAATTCCCACAATTGTACTTCAATCCTTCACCAATTCAATATTATCCTTCTCAACCCTCACAAAAATCATATTTTAATCCACCTCAAAATCAATTGCACCCTTCTCCATATCCACATAATCAATACATAAACCATCCAATATCTAATAAAGTGGTTCCTTGAACATTAATGACCCCTAATAAATAATTGGATGACATGAAACATGAAATTAAAGATTTACAAGATAGAAATACCAATAAATAGTTTAAACTTGATGAACTATTCCCATATCCCTTTGATCATTCCATTGCAATGAAAAATTCCCCTTGTAGTTTTTTCTTGTACAATTCCTTCATTGGAATCCACACCTCTTATGTTGGTTTTATCTTTGGGGAAGAAGGGCTAACCCTATTTAGGCAATACTTGTGGGTTTGAAGTAAAATCATCAACTCATCTATTGTCATCTTTAATATTTCTTTAACTTCTTCTATTGCAATGACTATTGGGTCAAATATTGTAGGAAAAATCCTAAGGATATTCTCAACAATCATCTTCTCTTCTATAGCTTCATCATTAATCCTTAACTTATATTTTCATGCCCTTTTTCTTCCCTCTTCATGCACAAACTTGAGAATCAATAAAAATTTCCTTAGTTTCATATTCATTGCTGCCCTTTTTGGATTGTCATATATTATGAGTATCGTAATTTCATGAAAAATTTCAGATTTGTGTAAGATATTTATTTATTTGATTAGTACTATGGTGGAACTAATATTTATCTCTTTTTCATGATATAGATATAATTCTTCATCATGCTGAGGAAACAATCAAGGATTCCTTTAACACAGGAGGAGAACGAAGCTAGGAATGCAAATAAAAAGAATAAATAAGGAAACTTTGTGAAAATAGGAAATTGAATAGAATAGAAGATGTGCCAATTGAAGAGGAACAAGAAAATAAAAATTCAAAGAAAAGAGAGCAAATGAGGCACCTTCGTGAAAAGAGGAGATTGAACATGATATAAGAAGATGTGCCAATTTAATAGGAACATGAACCTCCTCTACCACAAGTTGGAGACATGTCCTCTATTGCAAGTCAATCTAGAGGGACACCATCTGTCATATCTCGAGTTGAAAGCATCATCACTAACATGTGAAGAAGGAGGTACTCCATATTTTCCATCTCAACTTTAAGGTACATCATCTATTGAACCATATCCGATTGAAGGTATGCTATATATCTCATCTCATTTAAATATTGATGAAATTCCAAATTTTGAGGAAAATTTACCTTTGAGAACACCTCCTATCATTTTGTGTAGAAAGCCCAAGTATTTGATTGATATTGATGAAAATATTTTGTAGCTTATGGAAGGTAAGATTCCAAAATGTACTTGTAGAAGATATTCTCATAAGATCTAGAGAGTGTTATTTGAAAAATTAAATGAGACTAGATGATGTCAACTATTTGTCTAAATGATGAGAAATCTAAAGTATAGGTCCATTATGAAGATTATTGGGTTCAGAAAATCATAGACTTCTAGTAACAAATCTATTGTGAAAAATTTAGTGAGTGCATATGAGAGTGTGGGTAACACCTCATGCACAAAATATAGTAATGTCACACGACATGTCATTACATCAAAAATAGTAAGTAATCAAATGTAGAAAGATCATCTCATTGAAAGACAAGTCAAACATTGAGAATAAATAGAAAAACTTTATCAAAATCCATTGGAAGGCACCAAATAATTGAGGACACCGATGACAATGAATTATAGGCATTTTCAAGGAGGCTACCATGAAAATATAAACCAATTATTGAAGCATTGAGATCACTAATTGAAGACTTTTGGAATAATAACACAAGGGTATCTCTAAATCAAAGAGATGTGGTAAGAAGGAGAATTAGTAGTCAAAACCATGAGCCACATCCAAAGAATTTTTTGGATATGACTCAAACACAATTTTTTGGTAAATTTCTAGAGATGTACCCTCAAATTAAAATTTGTCAAAGATATTTTGAAATGCTAAATCCTTTCTATATCAAAACAAATCACACACACACTACTTGTTTAGATTTACATACTAACAATGCTTTTTAGGGTTGTGGCATACATGCCCCACCTACATCTTTAAGAGACTTTATATCAACAATTTTATGTGAAAGAGAGGAAGGTAAATTATTTTATAGGAAATTATGCTTGGATGGAACATGTCAACATTGTGGTGGCTTGCAATGTATGCCAATATGTAAACATATGGAATGTGTACAAGTGGTTGGAAATGAACTAGTAGAGTTAAGAAAAGTATAAGATAGTGGCAAGAAGTAAAAAGGTGTGATTTGGTTATTCAAAAGATTCCAATGTATTAGTATATGTCTACATTTTGTGACATTATAGTGTATGATTATACAAGGCATACCCATAGGGCTTGATTGTTGGACTTACAATTCAAGTTATCTAAGCACACATTTCCACTTGGTAGCATTGTTTCAGTCATTGTATTTGCAAAGAACTACAGTCTACAACCACAACATGAGGTGTAATCACAATATTACAACTCCATGTAGGTTTTTATATGTGTGCACATAGAATTAATTCATTCCAATGATAATACATAAGATGATAAAAAGATCATGAGGGAATATTATTTTTATATCAGTAATGATTGCACACATTCTACAATGTTTGTGCAAGGTTTTTTTTAGGTTCTCTACCATGATTTACCTAGAAGGGGCTTATCATTCCATCAACATATCATATGGTTGGATAATTGTTCATCATAATGCAATAACTCATGGATGTTCTATTGGTTGAGCAGGATGCATAATATTAAAGGTATTCAACATATGTGGAATTTCGTGAGGCTAGGCATGGAAAGGGGGAGCATGATGGTGTAGGAGCATGTATGAAAAGAGCCATAGCATGAAAAGAGTTAAAGTATAAATAAAATGAAAAGTTGGCAAAGAAAATCAATTATCAAGTGGTGTAATGCTTTGATGGGTCTAAGTAATGAAGGTAAGTCTTCAACTCATAGATTTTTTTGGTTGATAGATTATACTAACATTGTACAATACGAGGTTTTTTGTACACTGATAGGATCAAGTGAGATACACTCTTTCGGAAGCTCTAATTAAATTTCATGGAGTATCCATACATGAAATATGGCATGCTTTTGTTCTTTGTGTATAATTCAAGCCTAAAAGGAGTGTAAGTCAAAGGAGTGGGTTGTTGAATGGTGGCAAAGTTTTCTTAGCCCACTTGACACATATCAGCTCTCGATGATACTGGAACTAGCACAAATAGAATCATCAGTTGACTTTGATCACATGTTAGATCTAGTTCAACTAGGTTATATATCTACTTGCATAGTTTTTGAAATTCATAATGTTATCTTACTTTGTAGTGTTTTTTAATGTCAAATAAATTCATCTAATTTGTTGCACATATCAATACAAGACATGTTTATGTAGCTATTATAGATAAATACAATGAAGAGGAAACAAATTATTACTTGTGTCATTGTGTTGAGGCTAAAAAGAAATTGGAGGCCCCAATTATAGATGGAGAAAACATTGAATACCCTTGAAACATCGAAAAATAGGGTTATGGGTTCATACACATATGGTTTTATACTAAATTTGGAATATTTCACCAAACTTATTATATATAGAAAGATAAAAATGAGTGTAATGAACCCACCTATTCTTCCATTTCATTTAGTGAATGAGATCCCTCAAGTAAAACTCCACTTTCATCCCTTAGGTGAGTGAATTTTATGAAGGATTTAGCAATTTCCCTTTTTTGTGTTAGGATGGGGGTATAGACCAAACAACACTTTTGGGAGACACACTAAAAATAATATATCAACTCAAAACTGAAATGTAAGAACAAATCTGAGTAAATGAAGCATAGAGCTAATAGACACAATTTATTTCACACAAATCAGATGAGTGGAGGACACTTAAAACTGATCTCAAAAACTGTTGCAAAGTGTCCTGAGATAACTTTTGATAGAAATGATTGAACAAGGGTTTTGGGAGAAGGATTAAAAATATCCAATGATCTCATTTAAGACATGTAAAAATTGGGTTTTGTAGATGAAACATAATACTATCGGGAAAAATAAAGCTTCTAGCAAATCTAGGAATAGAAAATGTTGTGTACCTCTCAAAAATTATTATTTTTGAAAGATGTCCTAGAACTCATTCACCCTATGGCGAATGTGTCCTCGCTAGGGCTCTTTGAAATCTATTTTTTGGTTCTCCTCTAATGTGTATGCACTCCCATATTCTCAAATCTCATGGTTAGAAAGCCATAAATAAGTTTTGTACATCAATTTATGTGATTTTGCAAGAATGATGACAACTTCGACAACTTTGACAACTTTGCAATTTTTGTTCTTCAATAGATCTTCCACCAAAAATCTGCAATCACACATCAAAGAGAGAAAAGTGTTGTTTGTTAGGTGAATGGAGGTTTTCCTTTGTCAAACCCTATTTTGGTAATTAAGCCTTGAAATGAATAAAAGCATGAAAGGAATGATGAATGAAATTTTTTATGTCACAACTTACCAAACCCTTATTTGAACCTTGATAATGGAGGTTTGAAACTTGCAAGAAATGGCTTTAATGGATGTGGATCTTGGCTTTTAATCTTTGCTTGAAATGATACTTTTAATAATTTATTGAATCATGATACCTACATCAACATACTAGCTCCAAAAACATGCATGAATCCACATAACTTTGACATAATGATTGGATCTTGATTGGTGCAAAAAATGATGAATAAATATTCCATTGAATGCTCTTGAAATCACTCTTGATCATAAACCTTACTATAGGATTTCAACACTTGAAAATCTCAAGTGAAACATAGTGAAATGAACTCTTATTCATACATATCTTAAAATTAATTCCAAAAATTCAAATATCACAAGCGGACATTGAATTGTGGATTTGAAATCATTAAAATACCGCCAAATACGTATTTCAAAGGGGGGTCCTAGGTCTAAGTGAGGACCCATTTGACATATGGTGAATGGGTCCTAGGCCACTTACCTAGGACACACATTGATCAATGTTAAACATGATAGTTTAAATTAGGTTCCTGGGTCTAAGTATGGTGAATGGGTCTTAGGCCACTTACCTAGGACACACATCTTCCAAATTTGAGTGTTGTGTAATGGAATTTATGAATGTCAATTTTTATCCATCAGAAATTACATATAATTAGAATTGGATTTGAATTAAAGGGGCCAATTAAGGAAAATTAACCTCAATTAATTAATAAAGCCCTAGATTAATGTGAAAGTGTAAAGTTACACCTTAAAAAATAAAAGAAAAGGCACATTTAAGTCCATTTTATTTAAAAGGGCCCTAAACTGAATGTGAATATGAAAAATATATTACAACACTAAATTAAGGCATCATTAATCTCATTTTATTAGTTATTATTCATTCCCAAATTAAGTGTGAAAAAGGGATACTTTTCCCTACACTACATTTAACACCCACTTTAGTGAGAAGAGGAACTTGCGTCAAACTCACACTAAAGTAGTCAAGAGGGGTACAAGTGTACCAATGTGGATGGTATAGGATGACAAAGATCAAGGAGGGTGATCAAGCCCCCAAGATCCAAGAGCCCGCATCAAACCAACATAAGTAAAAAGGGACACACACAAGGTGTATGATATGCAACAACAATACAAGATACACAAATATACAATGTCAAAGACTAAAAGAAAGAAAAATTAAAAAATAAAATAAAAATGGGGTGGATCAAGCCTCGATCGCCATCTAAGTTTTTTTTCCAAAACACACGCTCACTCTAGGGTAGTGGAGGTACAGGGTGTCCACTAGGTGAGTTTTCCCAATGGGTGGCTTAGTGAGAAATTCATGCCTCTATTTATGCTTCTCATTGTATAATAAGAAAGTCATGCCTCTGTCTAGGCTTCTCATTGTACTAACCATACCAAATCTATCCCTTTGTAAATTCAATAGTGTGCCACAAAACAAAACATTGAGCTTCGTAAGGCCTAATAGGCTATGTTATGCTAAGAACTTATGAACAATATGTGAATAAAGGTTTAGTCAAAGGGAATTTGCTTAATTTATGTAAGGTCTCTTCTTAGGGAACATCGTGCCTAATGTATCCAAGAGAGGAAAATTCAAAGAAATATCATGCTCTCGTAGGAAATCAAACCCAATGAAACCACCAAGAAAAGGACATATCACAAGAAGAAAGAAAATCACACAAGGAAATATGAGGAGATAATGCCAATGTATTCCTCCACTTTAAAGTGATTATTAACACCATTGTTGTGAGAAATCCACTTTAAAGTAGAAGAAGACATTAGAGATTATTTAGAAATCCCTATGACAAGTCATATGTTCTCCAATGAAACAAAATCATGAAGAAGAGGTTACCCCAAAAATGCAATACTAAAGATCACAGAGTACATCACATGCAAGACAACTTAAGGCATGTCATTCACATCCCAGGTTTTCTCTTATATATACATGGAAAGAGATCAAATAGCTAAAAGAGACAATCAACAAGTGCCACAAAAGGACAAGGCTCCCTTACCCCTTGCCCCCACTTAGTGCAAGACAAGGATGATCTGAGATGAATGATGAGAAACATAATAGAATGAAAATCAATATTAATTAGAGGAACTAGGTGATTCAACATTAGGAAGAGAACCACAGTCCTAAAGATGTTGAATTTTATTATCCAAAGCCTTGCATTCATTAGTAGAATAACCATTAACTCTATGATATGCATAGAATGAACTCTTGTTGTAAAATTTCTTTCATGTTCTTGGAGGGAGAGATATCAAACAATCTTGGAGGAGTCTCAATAGGATACTCTCTTGATCAATAGTAGAAGATGTTCCTTTATTTTGTGACAAAGATATCTCTTGCATAGTAAAAGGTTCCATACTTACACACGACTCTTTAGATTGTGATATTTTGTACTCTTCTTTAAAGGAATGCATAAAATCTAAAAAACTCTAGTCGTTAGTGTTTTGCATGATGACATTGATATTAAGTGAAGATTTCTTTAATTTTTTCATTTCTTTCAAAGGACAATAACCAAGACCACTATTTTCTATTAGTTAAAAATGCACCAAGGTTAAGGTTGGCTTAGAAGAATCCTTTGTAATATTGTTGATATTGAGTAAAGGATCATTTATTTCTTTTGAGGGACAATAAACAAGACCATTAGTCATTTATAGTGTATTAGTCTCTATAGAAACACAAATACCTTGTTCTCTAGCACCACATTTTTTTCCACTATAACCAAGTTGTTTCATAAGTTTATAACCTCTTCCATAAATATTTTTCATTTATTTTGGATTCAATGGTT